>JAMWET010007727.1:955000-982500 GCA_024036415.1 Prochilodus magdalenae
TGTGACAACTCTGAAAGATTTTAATCTTCACAGATTGGAAGTGAACCCACTTGGTGGAAATCAGGTTTATGGATGACCAGCTGTGAAACATGTAAGGGGATTCTGTAGACAGATGATGAGGGTGGGTATGCCTGACCAAATCAGAAAAGAAAAAATCACTCTCTATGCTGTATACACGCCATACCAGTGACTTGTTGATTGTGTTGTGGAGTGAAGGGCATTAAACACATAAGGAAAGTTTTTTTCTATTTATATAATGCCAAGTAGTGTATTTCTTAGCATCACAAGGCTGAATAAACGATCTATTGCACAGACACAAAGTCCTTTGATTTAGAAAGCAGCATCTTGTTTTTTTCAACGGCTTTTGTTGGTCCCCTCAAGACATTTGGAAAAATCAAATCAGAGGATGTTATCATCTTTTGAAATCTCTGAAGTTCCATTCATCTGCAGATGCTGCCTTGAGGCCTTGACATGGAAAATCTGGAAAACACTGAACAAAAGGATAGTGTGATGTGGGACGTTCCCTGGCCAGTTCATGATGAAACAATGAGGATTTAGATTGAAATATCTGAAGAGGGAGAAAATGACTGACAATGGGCCATCTCCCTTTACTAAATGCAGTTAAAACAAGTTTGTCAGTGTAAGTTTCAAAAGTCTTTCCACCACAACCATCAACCATAGAAGCAAGATACATACATACATATATATATAGTCATTTTCATCAGCAGAAGTCTTGTGCTTTGGGAGTGTGCAGGCAGGGTCACGTATGAAGTGGTCTCTGAAGACACCACCCATGTTTTCCCAACTTTCTAGCCTGTGATTAATTTACCAAGAGAAATGAACAGGGACCTGAGCACTGCCATCATGCACACTGATGGTCCTTCAAAACAGCTCCTGAGGGGATGAAAGGAATGTAGACTTCCTCTAAAGGCTTCTTCCCGTGTATGGTGTATGCTTTTATAGAATCAGTTTCTATAAAAAAGTTTTAAACCATAAGGAACATAAAACACCATCTTTAAATAATTCAGTTTTATTTATAATTATGTAGAACATTTATATAATTTTCTTATATACTTAAAAGTGCTATTTATTGCTATTATTCCAGAATATCATACCCTGCCAAAAAACTACTTAACTGAACCCTTGACTGGATAATTACTTGCAGTTATTTTTATTCTAACTGATGTAGCTTTTTATTTTAGAGACAACCTTGTGGGAAGAGTATCCTCAGGCCCTAGAAAATATGCCTGTGTTTGAGAAGGGTCAAATGATTGTCCTGCCTTAAGCAAAGAAAGCAATTAAACAGAAGCTAAAGTTACTGGAACTGGGTTAAGAACTGACCAACAAATTATTAAAATGGATGTATAGTGGAGAACCTTCAACTTTGCTGAAGAAATGTTGTCAAAAACAAGATGGGGATCAGTTAGATTAGTGAACTTTAATCATTCAAAATCAATAGTATAACTCAAAACCATGTAAAAGCAAGAGCATTTCCATTCAACGGGAAGTGGGAAAAAAGCCTTAAATTTCTAGAGAGCATAAAGACTGGATGAAGTTTGGACTCTGGAGAGATGGAAAAGGGCCAGGTCGTCTATTAAATCCAGATGTGTCCTGTTTCAGGATAATGGGAGTGTTGGGGTAAAAAGGGAAGTACACAAAGTGATGAACCCATCATGCATAGTTCCCACTGTATAAGCCTCAGGACGCACTGTTATGATCTGGGGTTGCATCAGTTGATCAGGTTAAAGCTCAGCATGAAGGTCAGCTGACTACCAGGAGGACCAGATTATCTTATCAATGGATCTTTCTTCCCTGATGGCCCCGGCATATTCCAGGATGACAATGCCAAGATTCATCAGGCTCTGACTGTGAAAGAGTGATTTGGGGAGTGGAGAGGTATCATTTTCATACATGAATTGGCCTAGACAAAGTCCTGACCTTAACCCCATTAAAAGTCCTCAGGATGTGCCGGAGAAAAGTATGGAGTGGTCTGACTCTCAACATAAAACAAGATCTCAGCCAAAACTTAATGCAGCGCTGGATGGAAATAAATTTTGTAATGTTGCACAAGGTTGTCAAAACAATGTCACAGCATATGCGCGCTATAGGCAAAGCTAAACATGGTCCAGCAAAATATTATATGGCCAGCCAGTGTACATCAGTTAGCTCTGACAACACAATGTGGTTGGTTAAGAAGTGTTCTACTCGAATACCAGCAGGTTTTTTTATTTTATTTTTTATTTTTTTTAAAACAGTAACCTTATCATTCTGCTGAGCACAAGCAATTGTTGGGTATTAACACTAACTGGCACTTTTAGCTTTAGCAACATTCCAAATCTGTCAGCGGACTGCCTGAGTGGGTGAACAACTAAACAGAATACAATACAACAATCAAGACCGGCTGTTAAATGCTTAACAGACAGGCTGGAACAAACCCACATTCTGTTTAATCTGGCAAGCAATGAAAAGATTTAAATCAGGTTTATCGACCAGCTGGGAAACCTGTAAGGGGATTCTGCAGACAGATGACGAGGGTGGACTCTGGAGTTGTGATATTGTGGTGCTTTATGGTTAAGTGAAATGAAAAAGGTTTTTGGCTGAACTGCCAATATTAAAAGGTAGTTGTTGCAATGTGCAAGATTTTTACTTTATCATGCAGAACTGCATAAAACATCATGGCTGTGATGATCTATAGCACTCATTGTCCATTCTGGCCTGCAATCAAATCACAGCTGTGATGTTTCCTCACCTCTCCTCATTGTTTTGGCTTAAACATGACATCTGATGAACCTTGATATTTTTATTTTAAGCTACATTTCCCAAAATTAAACTCAGAATATCCTTCTCTGTACTCTCCCCTAGGAACTGTTAATTATAAGGACACCTGAAGCATTTACTAGTGTTCCACATATGCACCAACAGGAGAGAGAGCTTAAGTTCCCTCTGTGGTTTCAAACTAAACTTTCCTACATGAACCGTGCAGACTGTTAGACACAGTGTTACCCATGTGAGCTATAACCGACATAGGAACTAATAAACATGTGTAAAGTCTACAGCAGTGTTCAACTAAATGACATGAATTCCTGAAAAATCTCAACGGCATACATGTAATCTTGACAGATGAAATATAGAAGTACACTGCTATTGATTATAGGCATTTCTGTGTCATACATTAGCTAGTGTCCAGATATGTCATCTGAATCATTTTTATCTGTAGGGCTGACTTTAACGTATCTGTAAGCTCAAACTAAATAGACATTACATCAATATAGCAGGCATCTGTGACTGGCCTGTGCATGTGCTTCATATAACTCTAGCCTAATGGGCTGTTTATCTGAGTGAGGTCATTTCCTAAGAGAGCCGTAAGGGGGAATGGTGGGGGACAGAGGTTTTGCAGGTACTGAAATGTGGGCCTCAGTCCAGGGACCCTCCTACACAATACCTCCCTTTACAATGAAAGTCATTGTAGATAAGACAGAGACATTAAATTACTCAGTTTAACAGGAATCTTTGTACGATAAGAACTAAATAGCTATTTTCTCTCAAAATCCCACTCGACTGTGCCAGTTAACTGCAAAAAAGACTAAGATGAGATGCCCTAAGGTAAAATTTAGTTTGCTGAGCTTATTAATAATTGCTGCTCTGGACTAAAACCTCTTATTGTTTTTACATTTTGACAGTTTGAAAAGTGCCGGTTGCCCTTTACACTGTATATCAATTTCATGATGAACAGACAAAAAAATGGCCCACACTTACCTGCTGCAAAGTCTGGTTCCACTGACTTCCATTAAAAGTACAGTATGCGTTTTCCTGCTCCCGTGAAGTTATCATTGTGAAGATATGATGCTTTGCTTAACATGACCGTCACCACTGGCCACTGTGTAACATATTTACTTTACTCTCTTTATTAGTGGCTTCTGCAGTAATTGTGCTGAGTATTGTACTGCTCTGTCAAAGTGAAATTGTGCAGTCTCTCCACCTGTTTTGATACCAGTTTTAACACGTTCTCATCTACCTGGCCCTGCCATAACCTTTTGGGGATTCCCAGATGGAATTTTAAAGGCTATTCTATTACTGTATTAGCTCAAATGAAGGGTGCTACATGAACCCTTCAGAGGGGCGAGAGTGAACACTGAGATTGAGACTGAAGTGTTGACTCTGGCAGCAGAACTTGCCCTGATGTCATTGCGACCTGACACATTACACTTTTCAAACCTGAAACGTAAAGGTAGACAACGCTCGTTCTAAGTCATAGCAGCAAGTGTTGGATAGTAATGCTATTGGGAAGGATGTTAAAGGTTACCAGGAACAATAAATGATGATACATCTAGACTGATATGGACGATATTTACTGAGCTACACATAAAGAAGTGTCTCTCAGTATGGCGTCGGGCCACCATGTTTGCTAATTTAGCATGCCAGACGTCTCATCAAGGAGTTGTAGAGGTTCCTAATGGTCTCCTGCATTATCTATCCTATGCAGCTTGAATGTTCCCAAACTGCTTATCTTGGCACTGACTGTGGTGCTTCCACACATGGATTCATTGGTCATCTCCACCAAGACAAAAGTGGAACTTGTCACTGAAGGAGACCTGCTGGCATTCAGAGTTTCTCCATGACAGTCAGGCATGACACCATTGCAGTCTTTGGTGACGTTGTTTTGTTTTCTGCTTGCGTGTAGTCCTGCATTGTGCAGCCATCTGGCAATGGTGCTGGCACTAGCACGATGACTTTTGGAGGGCATCACTGATCATTCAATGTCCACACTTGTGACTGTTGGGTCACTCCACGCATCAGACAGTTTTTGGGTTCTCTCTCTTCAAGGTTTGTGTGTATGCTACCAACATTACAACATGAGTGAGAATGGAAGACATGCGCGACAGGACAATCTTATATAGTTAGTCAGGAACAGCGATAGGGCCCCTCCTAGCATATGTCATATCTGTGGCTGAGCATGAAACTTGAAGCATTTGCATATCTACCCACCAACGATTAGTTACTTCTGGGTGCAATTTTTTTTTAACGCTGAGTGTCTTTCATATTGCCTCATATCTCCAGATTTTTTATGTTTCTCAGTTTCTGACAAATTGAAAATGTGTGTGGCCTCTCACATAGTGTGTAAATATCATGATAAATGAACCAAACCAAATAACCTAGAATGAAGACTAGTTACATTAGCTTACATGTAATGCAGAAAAAAATAAGCATTTTGGAGATGAAAGGTTTTATTCAAACAGCAACCATACATTTAGTGTGCCAGAATGTGGAATAGTAAATATTAATCTCTACAGCATTCAAAATGTGTTTTATGGTACCCAGTGTTCCAAGGCTCTGAAGTTAGTTGGCTGTAGCTTTGCTCTCCACCAGCTGTGTTGATTAAATCCGTGTGTTGTCTTGTGGTTGGCTTGAATGTGAGACTGGAACACCATAAAAAAGCTATTCTTATCACTCCAGAAAATCTCCCAATAACAGCACTACATGTGCTATCTCCAGATGGTGGCATAGACACAAACTACCTACCTACACTAGCTCTCTTGGACTGACATTTCTGACATTTTATAGTCATTTATTGTATTTAAATATTTTTTAGGCAATGTGTATATATGTAGCTTATTGTTTTATTTTTATTTTTATTTTTATTTTTTCCTCTCTCGCTCAATTTTGCACTTTATATATTTTAGCCATATGTTTAATTATTTTGTGTGTAAAGTGCTGTTGTATTGCTGCTTTCGTTGTACACTGTGCAATCACAATAAAGGCATCTTATCTTATCTTGTCTTATCTTATCTATCTTCAGCAAATGCTTTTTTAATATGAGATGTGTGTGAAATGCTATCTACCTTCTTAGTTGAATGGAAAAACTCTATATACATATGCATTTAGAAATGAGAAAAGTAGATTGCTAAGAAGACTATATACTATATGGCTGCATTTAAACATACATTACCATATTTATGTGGTCCTTCAAAATTCCATTTAATTGACTATTCAGCGAATACGATAATTCTTCTAGTCGCGACAGTTGTGCTTTCTAAATCCCAAATTCTCATCCATAACTTGCTCAGAAGAATACTGAATGTGACTTCAGGCATCTGTTTAGTCCTGTGGACAGAACTGGACAGAGGCAGGATACACGTGCGGTTTGATTTTATTTGGGGCAAACCAAGAATCATTGTTATGCACACAGTTCAGGGTCAGAGAACGAGCTCACAGACATAAACGAGGTACATGTATAGTTGAGACCAGTAAACCAGGAACAGGAACCAAAACCAGAAACCTAACACGAAACAGGGAGACCGGAAAGCAAGAAAAAAAAAAACAAGGAAACAAGGCACTAGGGAAACTAGCCCGGGAAACAGACAGTGTCGCACTATAAGGCGTTAGACTGAACTCAAACAATGAGCTATTAACCACAGGTGCACACAGTGAGCAAAATGTACATAACGTTCTCTGTGCAGCAGAGGCTGCAACATGAACATATGAACATTCCTTTTCAGTCAAAATGGCTTGATTTTACCAGGAACAGGAGAAAGCAGAAAACACATACGACACTATTAAGAAAAAAGCTCGGACAAAAATGATAAATTATATACTATATTTATATACATTTATAGATTTTATACAGATGAGTCACATTATTATGACTACATTATTATGTCTACTGTCCTTGTTGTTATCAATGTTTGTGTGTTTCGTTCCTGTATTGTAAGCGAATTTGGGTTTGTGAAAAGCGCTATACAAGAATAAAGTATTATTATTATTATTATTATTATTTATTTATTTATATTTTGGGATATTATGATATATGTATGATATATGATATAGGACTGGGAGTGACTCGATAAGGTCCTGGTAGGTTGTCACAGGTATCTGAAGCCATGATTGGATTGCAGTGCATCCCACAGCTGCTGGAAGGTGCATAGGGGAGGGTCCACAGATTCACAGATTGAACACGATCAAGGTGGTCTGACAGATGCTCATTTGGGTTCACGTCTGGGAATTTGGGGGGCAAGTGTAGTACTACAGGGAGTCTTGGTCATGCTCTTCCAACAAGTGTCAAACATTTCTAGAAGTGCGGCATGTTGCACTGTCTTGCTGGAAAATCCAGGAATCCCATCCGGGAACACAATCATCATGTACAGGTGTACATGATCTGCAGGGATGGATTTCTACACAAATCGGTTGGGAGTGCATATATAACTGTTACTTTTAAAATGTATACGTTTCTAACTATTTAAACCCTAACTCTAACTGAAACCAGCACATGGCTGCGTATCAAATGTTGAAGGTATTTTAAATTTGATGCCAGCAACACATTTCAGAAAAGTGGTGAAGAGAGAACAAAAACAAAGTAAAGACGGGTTAAGAGTTAACCACTCTGTAAAAGACTAAACAACTCAGTGGAAGTCCAACAATTCAAGAACAAAGTTTCTCAATGTTAAATAGCAAAGAATAAAAAGCTTGAAATTATTTTGGAAATAACGGACTCTGAAAAACTAAAGAGAAGAGGGACCTTTGGCTTGTTATCAGAGTTTGTGGGGCATTAGTGCACATAGCATGGGCAACTGGGACATCTGTTGAGAATGCTGAATGATACGACTTCTGCAGCAACTTAAGCTATCATCCAGAAGATGTCTTTTCAGGAAAGGTCTTGCTTATTTTGGCAAAACAACAAACCACATTTTGCATATATTATAATATCACGACTCTGTAACATAATAGGCCAGGTGCAAAACTGGCCTGCCTGCAGTCCAAACCGGTCACCTGAAATATCTGGCACCATAAAAGCCCAAAAATATGACAAACAAGCTGTTGAGCTGCTGAAATCCTACATCAAGCAAGAATGAAAAACATTTCACTTTCAAAACCACAGCAGACGTGATGAACACAGTGGTGAACAGGAACCATTCGCAACATTGTTTTTGGCATTAAATATCAATATGAGCCTATTAAAAAAAAATCCAATACAATTCCTCAGTGTTAACATTGGCATGTGTTCTTTGTATTATGTTTAATTTAATATAGGGTTTAAATAATTTGCACACCTTTGCAACTAAATAGAATATGATTTTTATCATTGTTTATTGTACGCAGCCTTTGCCTTTGTTATAGCTTCCATTCTTTTCATTAGAGTCCTTCTCAGTTTTCAAAGAAATCTGCAGGGATACTTTTCTATGCCTCCAATTGTTAGTCCTAGAAGCTGGCTGCATTTTCTGCTTCTCATGATTCATCTAATCCCAAACACATTCTGTGATGCTGAGGTCTGGACTCTGTTGTCGTCGGTCCATTGTTCTGAGACCACCAGCAGCTTCTTTGTTTGATGTGTCCATTTCCTTTTCCTAGTAAGCGCTTCTTGAACAGTTACACATCCTGGTAGTATTTGATCTGCATCTTATTAATGCTAGGTGTAATTACCCTTGCTTGTGTTTAATGTGCTTTTGTTACCAGGGTTTTTACCTTCCAAGGAGTACCGGCCAAAATCTTAGGGCATCACACTGGTCAGGACCGGCTCTGATAGAGATGAACTGTACTGTACCGGCTCTGATAGAGATGACTGCTGTACAGCAGCACTGCTGTAACCAATCCCCTTGTACCAGCACAACATACACTAGCATGCTACCACCATATGTAGCACTGCAGTGCTACGAATGATCCGTCAATCAAATAATAAAGCTCTATGTTTTGTTATGGGGACATGTGCACTGATAAAACTTTCCAGCGCATCTTCTATTTGGCAAACAAGCAGGACTGTACTTCTGAGTCTCAAGGGTGGATCTGTGACCAGAATGGACCCATTATAATTAAACTAGTGTTTACCCTTGAGATGGGAAGTAAAGAAGACATCTTGGAACGTCACTGAGGGAAAATAATCAACTAAATAATAATTTTAAAAAAGATACATACTCACATAGGGGTATTTAGTTTAGCTGTGTTACCGATGCATGACTGCGAAACCATAACAGGTCTGTACTTACAGAAGACAGTACACATGGAAAACAGCTTCTGGATGTGAGCCCAGATTCCATGCAAATGTTCAATAGTAAACATTCACAAATGTTCTCTCCCACTGCTGTGTCAGAGAGACTCACAGTCAGTGTGACAGACTCATCCTCCCTGCCCCCGAGGGGCCCCCCCAATGTCCTCCTGAGACTCCCAGGGCTCATCCTGTCAGTGTTCTCACATACATGCACTGTTGGATCTGCTGGTTTACCGTGCCCACGCAAAGCCATTCGGTGGGAGCGTGGCTCAAATCTCATTCACATCTTACAACTCCAAAAAGAGTGGGCTGTGTTCTACAGGGCCTGGAAGCTGCCCCAACGTAATGTGGGATTTAGTGGAATTTTGAGATTGTCCCAATTTTATTATTGCTATAATGATCTCCTTGAAACGCAGACCTCATCAGGAATGACTATGAATGTGATTTATGTAGTTAAGAGAGTGAGAAACTGAAGTGTGGGTTCACATAATGGAATTAAAAAAAAAAGTTTGAGAGGAGGACTATGCCTGAAGCGGCTCCTTTGGCTGGGTCTAACACCCTATAAATTCACACCGTCACCTTCTGTTTTCGCAATCCCCATCATCACCCCATCTACTACCTGTTTCTCAGTCCTATATCAGTCTTAGCACAGTTATAAAGCTGAGAGGTCTGGCCATCTAGCTAATCCAGCCAAGGTTTTCCAGTCTCCACTCGCACTACTACCACATGCACAGTCCAAACTCTCAATCAGATCCTTAGTGTTGGGAGGTTAATTCGTAGTTATGGCCTATTTTCCAAAGTCAGAAATGTCATTTTAGACCACATCATTCTACGTCTAAAGCAAATCAGTCGTGAACCCGCAAGCACACACCAATGCTGACTTGCTGTTAGACAGTACAACAGAGATTGCAATATGACAGCCGTTGTGACTGGACTGACCTAGGAAAAGTTAGCTCCATTGTTTGGAAACCTCTTACATGACTCAATTCATTGTTGCTATGGAAAATTATAGACAAATAAAAAAGAAAACATTTCTGTGAAACACATTCAGCCCATGACAAATGTCCTCATCGGAGTACTCCCAGTGCATCACTTATCTCTACCGCCTTCCACATAGTCTGTGGTTGGAGCTTAAGTTGTGTGTTACACGGTTGAGTACAAGAATTCTGCATTTAAAGAACTTCTGTGTCAATGACTTCAGTCGTTTTCTGTCTGTTAGATCATTCAATATACAGAATGCCTTGTTACAAAAACATCCATAACCAGCTTCTTCTAGCGTGTTCTTTTCTACACAAAAGAGGAAGAATGAAATTAACATAACAAGAAGAAAAGAGGAAGGATATGAGTCCTCCAGTGTGAGCACAGGTTGGGAAAGAGCAGTTATGGCTGTAGCCTGGGACAGCGATAAATCAGAAGTGTCACATGTACCTTACTCAAGTGGCCTGAATGTGTGTGGCTCTGCCTGCCAGGCTTCCATCTCTAATTGCCTCTTGCTGTCCCTGTCCTGAATGCATACCCTATATCTGCCTGTCAAAATGGCAGCTAAGTGGGTGACAAACATGCCCATTCCAGTTCATTTACTACAGGCAGTGGAGGGAGGCTTCGTAGACACTATAAAGGTGAAAACATAAAAAGAGAATGACTGAATCACAATCAGGTTCCTCTTGACCCCAAAACCTAGCTAGTAATAAATGAGCATAAACTGTTCCCAGCAAAAGGCTTAGGAGGTAATGCTCTGCTTTTAATAAGAAGACAATGCTCTCTGAAACAGTGCTTGATAATTGACTGTCGAAGTCCACAACCCCGAGCAAGTAGCATTGCCGCGAACTCTGCCAAGCCTCACCCACCTGCAAGTCTAAACCACAGAGAATCACCTCAGACCCCCGGGGCTAAGGTGGATTCCGCATGAAGACAATACAGGCTAAGACGATGGTAAAAGTGGTAGATGATAAATGAGGCCTCAGAAAGACCTCATATACATCAAAACAAACCCTCACGCACTTCCCGAGCAAGCCTCACACATTCAGATGAAGTGCAGCCCTGCATGTAGATTTGTTTGATTTGGCACTGCCACAGTGGACGCTGATGGTATGCCCGTTTTCCCTTCAATGACCCCTGTGGCGGGCGGCCACCCTCTGTGGCTGGTGTGGGGTTTCACTCTCGTACTGTCTAGAGGCATCTCGGATTTCAACATGGCTACAGGGCGTGTCTGAACAGGAGTCAAGGGCATGGCAAGGGATTTCAGTTTTTTGTACATCAGGACAAAAGAAAAACAGCAGACCGAATCCAGTGATAGCAACCGCCGTCTAAAAGTAATAGAGGTACATTGTATACTTATAGCATAAAAGGTTCTGCAGAAAAGTGGCAATAAGAGAACCCATTCTGGTACATTGGTAAGCATGCTTTACAGAGAACACACTTCTACACATTTTAATGGACAATTAGTGTTTATTTGCTGAATTTAACATATTTAACATTAAAGCAATAGCGCAAGAGTGAGTTCTGTGTAGAGGATGTGTAAACTTACTGTTTACATGTGACAAAATGACAAAGTGTGTCATTTAACCGAGAGTGTTCAAACTTTTACATACTATTTACTTTTACAAGGAACTATTTATGTGCTTTTCCCTTGAATGTTCACGGTTCTATACACTCACTGAGCCCTTCATTAGGCACACCTCCTTGTTTCTACACTGATTGTCCCTTTTATCACTCCTTACAGGTGCACATTGTAGTCCATCTGTTTCTCTGCATGCTTTATTACCCCCCTTTTACCATGTTCTTCAATAGTTCTGACCATTACAGAGCTGGTATTGTATGGCTGGTGGATCATTTTCAGCACTGCAGTAACACTGACGTGAGGGTGTGTTAGTGTGTGTTGTGCTGGTGTGAGTGGAGCAGGCACAGCTGTGTTGCTGGAGTTTTTAAACACCTGAGTGTCACTGCTGGGCTGAGAAAGATCCACCACCCACATAATACCTGCTCTGCGGTGGTCCTGTGGGGGTCCCGACCATTGAAGAACAAGGGAAAAAGGTATATATATCCTATAATGTGAAATTTCTATACCAATCAATGGTTTGCCTACCACCAAGATTCTAGCCGAAACCCAGTTTTAACCTTATTAGGAAAATATATTAGTCCAAAAGTGCAGTGACTGTGATTATCAATATAGGAACACAAACCCTTTGGGTTCCAGTGTTGAGCAACTTTGTAGCCCTGTGAATGGCGTGGGGGTATGGTGGGTGTTTAATGACAGAAAATGGGTTCCTGACCAGCTTTTTAAAGGTGACAAGATGATTAGATCTTTTGGATGGAGTGGTGCTTCTCCAGCATTATTTGTTGCTAAGAAACAGGATTTTGATTGGCCTTACATTGCACATGCTCTGCCTCACACGTGTTCTGTCATTGCCCAGTCACCCACACAGTCCCACGGTCCAGTTCACACAGCTGGGGGCTACGGAGGAGGGGAACTGGGCCAAGTCTCACCGACTCAGAGCAGGGAAAGAGGAGCAGGCCAAGTCAGTGCTGCAAAGATAGCTCAGAAAGACTGAGGGGGGAGAGGGGGGAGGAATATTCATTCATTTGCTTATGTCCACTCTCCAGCACCCCCCGTGCTCTATCCTGTCCTGCTGCTGAAATACATCTTAATACCTTTAGCTTCTCCTCCTGCCCCATGCTGGGTAGAAGGGGATGGGTAGTGCCTTTGCCTTGCAAAACTGAAAAACATCTGGTGCTTGGCACACTGGAAAAATGAAGCCTTATGGGCCTGAAAGTGAAAATCCTGAAGGAATACTCTGGCATTTTTCAATCCTATCTCTATCTGAAGTTTTATCACAGACTGTGTCAAACACACTTGCCTGCATTTAGTCCTCAGTATCTTTTGCAGGACGCCATTGGTCTTGTGTCTTGGGTGTTGTTTAGTTGTTGTGCTCTGTGGTTGGTTTACGATCAGACTTTATGTGCATGGTTACTGACTTTAGGATACAGATGTGGAACATAAGGATTAGACTTAATTATGTTTTTAAGATAGATAGCCTTTTTTTTAGATCAGCCTTTATTGTTACAAAACCTGGACTCAATTTTATGTGACCAGTTAATACTGAAACTAAAACAATTAAATATGTGGATGCGTCATGTGCAAGTTTGTTATTAGACTTGATGTTCTATTTTCATTTCTTCCACTGGTACCCTTTCCCACACTCTGTTAATAGCAGGCATGCAAGCTTATCATTGATCAGCATCTCTTGACAAGCAACAGCCACAGGCCAGTGTGCCATGGCTGCCCACATGACATTTACGTATGCTGACCTGAGAAAAGCCTCACTGACCTCCTTGTGGACTCTTGGACCTTCAGCCCAAAACTGAGGTCAGCTCATCAGCTCTTAATCCAAAAACCCTAAAACTGGCACTGCCCACACAAGCTTAAACATCTGTAATCCCAGACGATAAACTGTTAGTTTAAATGGACGAGATTGGGCAGGAATCAGATTATTTAGTCCTAATCCGGACTGCTTTCGTTTGCAGGGCATGGATGTTCAGTGTGGGGCCGTATAAAACGGGGGAGCGTTAGTTTTCAGAGATGAGTGAGGCATCCAGTCACACTGGGAGAGTTCCCACCCCCTTTTTTTCCCCTTCTCCCACCCCCTTTTCTTAGCTTCTTCCTCCACCTCTCACGCTCACACGGCACAGTCATTCAGAGACACAGCGTGGAGACTTCTGTGTCTCTCTCTCACTCACACACACTTACACACACACGCACACTATGCGGAGCAACATGCCCAGGTTACCTCATCACTGCTTGATAGCTGTGTGCCTGGCAGGATCTCTACTACTGCTTCCACTCTGCTATGGTGAGTGCTAAAGAAAAAGTGAGAGTAATTATGTTTGCATGTGTGTATGAAAGAGAGAGAGTGTGAGAGAGCAAGAGAGACTGACAGAAAGAGGGGGAGAGAGATAAAGTAGTAAAGCTCAAACTGCAAATCCTCAGTGCCTAAAAACATCTCTTTAAAGGTTAACTTGATTGGTAAAGTTGACTTAGTACGTAATACAAGTTGAAGTGAGTGGAATTTATTCCAGGTCATTTTGGATCATTTCTATTGGTTGATTTGTCATGACATTTTGACACATTGTAAAAGACACATCTAATTATGTTGAAAGTCTAAACCAAAAATGGAAGTACATGTTGTTTATATGCATGTTGGATCTGAACATAGAAAGCTATGTATGTCTGAGAATGGGTATAATTCCTACCCCAATCAACCACTTTAGATAACAATACCTATAGCCACCTATAACTGTGAAAGTGAGCACCTGGAGCTAAGTATTAAACTTATCTGTGGAGTTCTAGTTTTGACAGCACTGTATAATTCTCACTTTCATGAGAAGTTATGAGTTTTTGGATAAGCAAAAACTTTAACATGATTCAAAAGTTATTTTGGAAGATTTCTATTGGTCAATTCATCATTATATGTGAAGGACAACTGCTACAATCTAATAATATTGATAACCAAAAATGAAAGTACATGTTTTTAGATGTTTGCTCTAAACATAGAACATTTATTACTAGTCATTCGAAAGTCATGTGGTACTATTTCTACTGATCAATTCCGTATGCAACGTTTACACAATATGAAGCCCGGTGGCATTTCCAAGTAATGTGATATAATGAAAAACAAATGTTACAGTATTCTGATTTGACTGGAGTAAGCTGCATGTTTATGTCTATGAGCTTAACTGAATGAGAATGGAAAAGATGCCTACTGGTGAACAACACTTTGAAAGCGAACACTGTGTTTGATGAGGCTTGAGCACTGGGGGTAGAAGTTTGCACATGTTTCTGTTTAGGACAAAGCTGTTTAGCAAGTCGGTGCAGTGAGTATGACACACACTTGTAAAGGTAGGCTTCGATCTTCTGACATGGGAGCAGGTGATTTCATTTTTTTTATTCAGCAAGACCTCACAGACTACGGAAAACCATCCTGTCAAAACAAATCCCTAAAATGATTCAGATCAGAGTGATCCTTGAGGACAGTGGGGGCAGAAAATTGATGTCATGTGCCCGCAGAGCAGCAAGAGCATGCTGTCTGAGCACAACAAGGTTAAAAGTGAACTGAACAAAGTTCCACAGTTTGCATTCATTTCCCATAGATCATCTTAGATTCCCCTTTTTTTTGCTTAAGTGGCTTTAACACAGGCTGAAATGCAGTGTTTACTAGTGTGAACTAAACTGAGGTGATGAGTAATTCCTTTCCTGTCATTCAGAGCAGATTAAGTGCTTGCCTGACGTCTCAGGATGCCCCGTAGATGTGGAAATACCCTGGGAAAAAGACAAAAACCTCAGTGTATCCTAAAAGAGCTGTACGAAAGCGTGCTATTCGATTGAGCAATGCGGTTTCTCTAGCATGAGAGACGACCCCGGGGGTTAGAACAATTGCAGGGGCGACATAATCCTGGTGCACAGCTGTTTTCTGTAGAACGTGTCAGCCGTGGCTCGGCTAGCTCTCTCTTTATTCTCATTCACAGGATGCTGGGCCCAGAAAAAAAAGATGAGTTGGCCCCTGAGTGTTTCAGAAGAGATTGTCACTTGCTGTGGGGGAGCAGAAAGGCAGTGAGAGAAATGAGGCCTCAAATGACCCATGCTGAGAATGCAAAAGGTTAATGGTGCTCCCTTAAGCTGTGCTGCTGAGATGTCAAATCATTTGAAGGAATAGTTGGAGGAATCTAATTTACATGTTCCTTGCCCCAAATATAGACGATCAGCTGAGACATGTTTAATGTCAGAACTTTGCTTCTTTAGGTTTAGAACTGGAGCTATAAGGCAGAAATTAGAGGTTTATAATTAGCATTGTGCAAACGACATGCCTGAATTTTTACACGTGATTCATGACATTTCTTAAAGGGCCCGTATTGTCATTCACTCCCCCAGTCCATGCATCCACATACAAAAATGAAGATGCAAAAATAGTGTATAATATTCAGCTCATAGCAGTTTAGCTCCGCCCATTCAAGCTGAAGTTACAAGGAGTATTTTAGCCTGATGATAGATAGATAGATAGATAGATAGATAGATAGATAGATAGATAGATAGATAGATAGATAGAGAGACAGATAGATAGATAGACAGAGAGATAGATAGATAGACAGAGAGATAGATAGATATATAGATAGATAGATAGATAGATAGATAGATAGATAGATAGATAGATAGATAGATGGATAGACGGATAGACGGATAGACAGATAGACAGATAGATAGATAGATAGATAGATAGATAGATAGATAGATAGATAGATAGATAGATAGATACTTTATTGATCCCAAAGGAAATTAAGCAGCGAGTAGGGGTTTCACAATACAACACAGTAAAACAAAACAAAAAATAAAAAGGGTTGTGCAGTATGAAACCCAAACCTGGTCTGCTCTCTGACAAGGCGTATGTTTTGAAGGCACTGTAAGGTTAGAAAATGGTCATGTAATCATTAATAATGAGTTTGTTGTGGTACATAACAATACCAATAAAAGGTACATCAAGGGAAAAAGATAAAAACACAAGAGAAATGTAGAACATGGCCCTTTATTGTACTCACATAGACCTGCCCATGTTTTTTTTGACATACTGTTGTCTATGGCATCCAAACCTACATAGGCTACTTGAGAGTGATGATATGGAAAGGCAGAACTATTCCTTTAATTCGGACCTACCCGAGGAGAGAACCTTGCAGTGCTGTTTTACACTCCCAACAAAATCAGGGTAATGTGTGAGGGGTTTATGGTTTTTAGGTCTAATGCAGGGGGAATTAGCACAGTGGGACAGAGAAGTTGGCAGTCAGCAGTAAGAGAGAAATCTGCTACAGTGGTTGGGTGAGGTGGTGGATTAATCTGTGGTAAGCTGGGAATTAATAAAAGAAATGCCATGCAATAAATAACATCACTGTTTCCTTTTTGCTGTTTGGAGTGCATACCTCTTGTGAGAATCACATAAAAAGACTGCAGGCTCCTTCCAAAATCCAAAAATCATTATTTGGGAGGTGTTATCTCACATTAATGCTATGCTCGTAGCCCCCATGCTTGTTTTGACATGTGTGGAAGATAGCTGGCTGAATAACTGGGTGAAGTCTGGGAGTTTGTGGTGTCTAATTACACAAGCTCTGCAGTTGGCCTGAGCTTGGATTTTTATTTCCATTTTGAGGGGGAAGAATGTGTAACTGTGGGAAACTGTTAGAAAGACATTCTACATGCACTCTCCCCTGAGCTCGTAGGTGCTTGTCAGAGCTCAAATCCTTTGGTCTTTTTCTGGATTTCACCTTGTTGTGGCCCTATGCTAACTGCAGGTTGATTTATCTGCACTGCTTGAGGTCTAACATCCTACAGGCCAAACAATATGTGGAACCTTTGGACCCTGGAATTTTTCACTTATCCTCGCAAATCTTAGTGGTAATGACATACAGAGAATGAGCGAGAGGGATGCAAACCGTAAAAACAGACGTGCAGGGGGTAGTGGTGTCACCAGCGATCAGACGTGCCTGTGACTGAAGCACAGGACAAAGCAACGCTCCATTAACTCTCCCTGTTGGGGAGAACATGAAAGGAGCAGGGATTCCATAGGGGCATGTGAATACCTTGCCCAGAGTAAAATATAGCCTTGTTATTGCTTCTACTTTATTTGGCAAATCCATGTGATTAGGGCAGCACTGCGCTGTTTAGATAGCCTAAACTTTGTGGAGTTCCTTAGTGAGTTGGTTGACAGAGGGCATGAAGGTTAGCGCCGGAGACCCAGTTCCCAGTGCCGTCTCATACAGTGACACCAAAATTAATAGCAGGCGGCTGCCTTGCCCTGGAGCGTGAAGTCTTAAATAAACAGCACAACCTCGTGGGCTGCCTAGACACCCATTTCACTGCTAATGTCATTTAGCTCCATGCTGTTTATGATCCCTCCTGTTTATCGATGTTGATACAGGTAATAGCTCTCAGTCCCATTTTTCCCACGGCTCTCAGCCTAGCAAGATAGCAGCTAGTTCAGCTAGTACTGTGGGCTTCTGACGTATGCTTTGAGGACAAACGTTAATCACTGAGGTCTAATTCAATTAGCCTTTAGGGAGTTTTATTGGATGTCAGGGCAACCCACTGTACTAAACAACCTCTGTCCTTTGTCAGATAAGTATAGCAAATTAGCATTTATTGAGGACTTCCTACTCAGGCTTTGTTCCCTTATGGGTGTTTTTTAATGAGACAGCCAGCTCAGGCTGAGAAGAAGCCCTAAAGGTCTTGGCAACCTGCCATCAAGCAAAACGTATGGGCTATTTCTTAACTTCAACAGCCGAGGAAACAAACGTTCCGGAGAAATGCAAAGTCCATCTGGCCAAGTCTGGTAAAGTGCGCATACCATGATCTTTACTGCAGCCCATACTGCTGGATATATGACCCGCCTTACGCGCCCAAATACTGGTTGATCAATGTAGTTTCGTAAAATTCCAGACAGAACCCAAAGCTAAACTCAGGTTTCAGTGAATTACCCAAAGAACTCCCTGGAATCTCTGTTGACCTCTAAATCGCTTTTGGTCTTTGCTGGTGACCAGCATTTGTTGTGTTTGAACATGTTTTGCCGATACCCTGCACGTGTTGGTTATGCTGGTCTTTGCTGGTGAACAGCATTTGTTTTGGATCAAGCAAGTGTTTGCTGGTCACCCAGCCCAAGCAGCATAAACCTGCATGGACCAGCATGAGTTCTATGCTGACCTAAGCTTGATAAGAGAAACAGCTTTAACAGTATAAACACATACAGTCTTCCACCATATCACATCTGCCAAACTAGAGCACAATATCCCTTCCGATAAACTCAAAACAACAGAGATATACAAAGGAAGGCCTCCAAATATGGCTTAGACACTTGAGGAGAGCCTCTTGGGTTTATACCCAGGTGTGGAAGCCACTAACATTCACTCAAGAGCAGCACTTGAAATGGATTGCCCTGGACTGAGTAGACAGCTGAATAAATGAACTACATCTAAATTACGAGCCTGGCTGATTATTTATTCAGCTCCTTCCTGGGGTGCAGAAGCGGTTTCTCAGGGTCGGTTTCCATAGTCTTTGCTCCAGAGCCCACACCGAGAGATGGCTTGACACTGCTCAAGTACTGTAAATCCCAAGACTACTAGCTGAGCCTTGAAGACCTCTATAGGATGTAGGACTATGGGTCATTTGCTTTTTATAGCCACGTATGCACTGATCTCTCATGTCCTGTTTTTTGTCCACTGACAAGTTGACCTGCTTGCTTTGGTCTTTAGTGGCCCATTAGTATTGTGTGATGTAAAGCCCCATGAGAATTTTCCTCCTCTTCAAATTAAGGAAGGATTGCTTCCTTTCTTAGGAAATTCTGACAATGGATGGAAGCTACTTTGAACCATCTGTAGAAGTCAAATACAAAACCTTTCTTTCAGTGCTTTCTAATCCTATCACTTTATAAGATCAAAGATGATATAATCTTTACATGCTCAATTGCACATATTGATATTATTATACAGATATGTGGTAATCTTAGGTTGTAATCAGGACAGAAACAGACTGACAGCTGCTATTGTTGCTTCTTTATTCATGCGACAGAATGGCCTCAAGTAATTCTCCAGCACCTCATACATCATGTCAAGATAAGCTGAATGGATCTAGCAGTCTCACAAAGTTGACAAATGGTAGTGGTATGAATGCAGATACAAAGATCTCAAGTTACTGATTATTCTTCTTTCCGACTACAATGTCTTTCATTGTTCAGTGACATAGCTGAAACGTGTTAACATAAAAAGACAAGTTGTTCAAAGTAAGATGACTTCTGGTGAACTAAAGACTACAGTGCTGCTTGAAGGTTTGTAAACCATCAATAACTTTATGAATTTCTACATAATCCAATAGTCAAAGGGCATTTCAGAGAACCTCAAAAAAATGAAGGACCTCATCAGGCTACAAGAGGTTCCTTTTCTGATGAGTTAGGATTTCACAGAGGCACTGACAGGCAGTGTAGAAATACAGGAAACTTAACACCACTGTAACCCTTCCCGGGAATGGTCTTCCAACAACAATGACTTCAAGACTGAGGAGTATAATATCCTGGGAGAAGGCAAAGAATCCAGGGGTAACTTCTAAGGATCTGCAGGTTCTCTGTTACACTGCCTAATGTTAGTGATCATGAGTTCACAATGAGACGAACACTGAACAAGAATGGTATGCATGGAATGACAGCATTGTGAAAGCAACTACTCTCCAGGAAAACATTTCTGTCTGTTTAAACTGTCCTAAAAACCACCTGAAATAATGTTATGGGGATGAAGTAAACAAAAATTAAGCAATATTGCAACACTGCATTCCAGTACGACAACTTCATCCTTACTTTGACTCATGGTGGAGGCAGTATTATGATTCAGCGTGGGTTGTAGCTACAGGACCAGAGCAGCTACGGACATGTTAGGGCATTTATCTGTAAACTGAATCTCAGCAGAAATTGAGTCCTGGACAATGACCTGTTAGTCTACAAACAGTGGTTACAGCACAATCTAAGATGCTGCGTTCATGTGAGAATGGGCCAGCATTCCTCCAAGTCCATTTGCAGGGCTGATCAGCTTTTATAGGAGCCATTTGGTTAAAATCTTTGCTCTAGGGGTCACACCAGTTCCTGAAAGCAGAGATTCGCATATGTTTGCCAACAAAGAAGACATTAGTATACATAGCTTAATAAATGAATGAAAGCCTACACAGTTCTATGTTTAGTTTTATATATCTTCACTGTCCAATGAAAAACATGTATTTATATTTTTATCCATTTTGACTTTTATGCATCATTTGAAAACAGCAGCTGCTGTTTATACTTTGTGAGATTTGCGATCGGAGATAGATGTTTTTCTTTGGACAGCGACGTATATAAACATATATATATATATGTGTATATATATATATATATATATATATATATATATATATATATGTGTGTATATATATATATATATGTGTATATATATATATATATATATATATATATATAGGTATATATACACACATATATATAGGTATAGGTATATATATGTATATAGGTATATATGTATATATGAGAAATATACATATATGTATGTGTGTGTGTGTTATTTGTTTAATTGGGTTCACTGTATTTATAGGCATGATAAAAATTTTAAACTCAATATTTATATTCATATAGATTTATATAGATTACTCCTCTTGTAATTTCTCATCTTATGAACAGGTTTTGCAAATCACACCTAAATTTGATCTCTTTTATCTTTACAGCTGGCCCAGATGACTCCTCTGTATATGACTATGAGTCCACCCCATTACCGGAATATGACTACAATGCCACATTTGACTACAGTTTCTACAGTACGTATTCCTGTGTTTAATTACCTTTCAGGCAACACCTTACCTGAACCTTGATATATAGCAATGACATAACTATGCTGAACATGTCCAGTATCACATGCTGTCAATAAACCAAATAGTTTACAGTAATATAGTATCACTTTTGCTGGGTCACACCTTACTGAAGGGTAGCATTCCAAGGTCGTCCATCACTATACAAGCCTAACCTATACAAAGGTAATGTCAGTATGGTAATTATGTTGTATAGTATGGAATGTAATTTATTTAATGCTTGATTTTTTCACATTGCACTTATTACACTAGGCAATGGCAGCAATGAAGACCTGGAGAGGTTTCTTAAAGAAAAAGGACCAGATGATGAAGAGACTGAGACGGACTTAGGTCTAACAGTTCCAGAAACTACTGTGTCCACTACCTTAACCAAAGGGCAGGTATGGAACCAGTCTTTTTCTCCTCTTTCTGTTAGAACAGTGTGTGCTGAGCGTGAAGTGTCTCTTCCACAGAAAGTTGTGAAAGGGTGAATATCCTGCCTCTCCCATGCAGCCATAAGGACCTTTCGTTCTCATGAGCAGGAAACCAGGAGGGGTTGATTGTGTGGGTGGACTAAACTTTTCTGAAACAGATAGATGTATTGAAGGCACTTGCTGCAGGCATCTATCATCCTAAACCTTTAACTTCAGAACTAAATTAAGTCCCAGATGAGCTGATTCATCTGGTCTCTGCCTGGAACTCACACTTGGAGTGTTTATATCAAAACAGTCAGAGTTCAACTGAAAATGCATTGTGAAATATCTGGGGTTTTTGACACAGAGTGTTGTTTTTCCACCAAAGCAAAGCTGCAATAAGACATTCAGTGCAGTGCAAAACCGTGCTGCCATAAAAATGATTTACATCTGTGGAAGTAAGTGTGCAACTAATAAAAACATGGTATATCAAAATATAAACAAACATAAGTAAGATAAAACATGACAAGAAAATGTAAAATGTCTTGCTTAAAATAATGCAATAAGAAGAAGTTAGTTCCCTAACGCCTCCCTGCATTTCAGCCCTGCCATGGTAAGTCCCTTTTCCACCACTTGGTACTGGCAACTGATGGTTTACCATCAGGCAACAGCTGGTACCTGGTACCTTTTTGGTATTACCTGCATCAAGCAAGCTGAACCAATACAAAAAAGGTGATATGAAAAAGCTGCTGACTACTGACTACTGACTACTGAGAGAAACGAGATAGAAAAGCCCGGAATGCATCTCAGCTGTAATTGCATGGAAGCTTCGGCTCCTTAAAGTAAATGAAATTAAGCAGTTGTAAACTGAACGATGTTTGTGAACGCGTTTAAAGAGTATTCAAAGAGAGCTCGGTGAAAACTTGATGACAGTCGTGCCTTCCAAGGAGTGAATTATCTTCTATTGGTGTTATATCTTTATCAGTGTTGCTTTGGCACGTGAAGCCTAAACATCAGATTGGACCTTCTGTCTTAGCCTGTGCGTGTGACATTAATACGCAAAGACAAATGTCTTAAAAACTCCTGTGAAATCTGAGCCAGGATTTCAGGACTTATGGGGTCACTCAGCAGCGCACATCTGTCAATGTAAAGATGTACATATTTCAGCTTTAAGAACGTTTCCACGTATTTCTAGACAAACATTTTTTGGATAGTGACACAATACTGGACTTTTTCAATGACACATCTGGATAAGGCTAAGCTAATGGGTTTTTGTTTATAAGGGATTGCACACTGCGTAAAGCTGTTGTTATATGATTTATATGCTTCCTCTTTTTGGTCGAGAGATTTTTTGTCCACTTACTCGTCCCGCAGTTTTGAAATATCCATACCATTCCAAATCTGGAATGTTTGGTCTAAGTGGGAATGCAATGGCTGTGTATAGCTGTTTTATCTGATTGAAGTTTTTTTTTTATTTTTTATTTTTTTAAGTTTTTCCATCTTATAAATCAATTGTTGGAAAAATACAGTTTTCACTTGTTCCTCATCCCTCTTAACGTCGATGGAGCCCCATTCACACACATCCCTCCTACCGCCCCACACAGACAATTTATTATTAGAATAATTATTACTGCCCAGAATAAAACAGCTGTACATGATTTTCTTTGACTCAGCCTGTGCTTGTGCCTGTGGAAATCAGTAAATGATTTCTTGATCACATACCAATTAATAATAATTCCAGTAATAAAAGGCACTCCCTTTCAGGATTTCACCATGGAGTCTTGCTATTGTTATTGTGGATGAGACATGGTGTGGGAGTATATGCAGGGACCGTGTATGTGTGCTGACTCAGTATTGAAAGTAAATGTAAACACATGCCTGTTATTAGTGAAGCACTGCAGAGCTAACCGAGAGACCCATCTGTTTTATATCCCACATTTACTCTGAGAAACTAAACAAGTGTCCCTGAATTAGGGTAGGCTGCTGACAGTGAGGGAAAAAAAGATCCCTACAGTGGAAGCTGCTAGAAACTCCTGAGGGTAAATTCCAAGCACTTAGTTACAATGCAGGTAGCACGGGCAGTACATTAATGCTGTGCGTGTCATCATCCATATCATACAAACTAAATATATCTCTATACCATAAAAGTGCTGACAGAACAACAACCGTGAGATCAGTACAACAAGTACCAGCCTGTTTGAGTCTAGTCTCTGTTAGAGAGGTCCAGCAGACTTACCTATGACAGCTCCTAAATCAGGAAAGCTCAGGTAATCCCAGTCTACACACCTTGACACAGTTTCAAAAAAGACTTTCCATTATTTAGGTTCACATCGCTGCCTCAGGATATACAGATATACTGGTACTCATTGTACCTTCCATACTGAACAGGTGCAGAACAGTACCAGCATCAAAACGCGTACATAGAACACAAAGGTTATGTTGCGTGATAATACCGCACCCTTGCTTAAGCTGGTGGATGTTATGCTGGTTCAGCTTGACTGAAACTGAACGTGTAACATGAGATGCATGTGTGCAGCACAGTATATCTCCCACGTTCATTCAAGAGGCCTTCACCAGCATCAACATGTTCAATCTTTTCAAAGGTGTAGAAAATACACTGTAATCTACATTTTAGATGCTTGGGCTATATACACACATTATCTAGAACCCCATCATTGAATGCATCAGTGCTCACAAAGGTATACAGAATAGATTTTAGTGAAACGCTTTATTTTCTTACATCATAAAAGTACTGGTATACTACCATTTAATGACATCTATAAGCCATTTAAATGACACGCATCATGGCATCATTTCAACACAACAGCAGCTGTTTATGCTGTGTGAAAAGTTAAGGATAAATGAACCAACAGAAATCGCCCAACATCGCTTAGAAAACTGTCAGGTTCCACTGACTTACATTAACAATTAAAGTAAAAATATAGTTATTTTTATGTTATATTTATGTTCTATTTTATATCAGTTAAATACATGATATTATATTAATTATATCAAATAATAAATATATATAGATATATAAATTAAAGTTTTGTCCTCTCCATTTTGGAGGTGCTTGTTTTTTTTTGGTAAGCAACAAAATATATCCTAAATAATATAATGCAGTGTGCAATTGTTAATTTAGTTCAGTACATTTTACATTTACAGCATTTAGCTGACGCTCTTATCCAGAGCGACTTACAAGGTTAATCATATTACAGGGAGGCCAATGTAGTGTTAGGAGTCTTGCCCAAGGACTCTTATTGGTGTAGCACAGCGTAGTTACCCAGACTGGGATTCGAACCCCAGTCTCCCACATGTGGTGGTGGCTCTCTGGCGGGAAGTGGTGTTATCCGCTGAGCTACACCAACCACTTGTACACTGTACATTTGTACAATGGTTTTACTGATTTAATGATGAGAGTCAATATGTGAACCCTATTTTCCACCCTATTTGAACCCTATCAAGCCTTTTCGTACAAGATTGTCTACGAGTTTAGAGCACAAAACTTCACTATTTAAAGAAATGAAGTTTCCAATTCTAAGTAATCTGTTTTTAAACCCATTACAAGCGTATGGTTTTTCCATTTTGGGCTTGGCTCATCCTGCGTTTGCTGTCTGCTCACTTACCATGGCAGTACTGATGCTAGGCTCAATGTCTTCCACACATTAACTGAGATCTTACACATCTCCTCTTTTTCAGTTTAGAAAGGAGTAAATTTCATTTTTCTCTCATTCCACCAAACCTTTGGGAAAGTTAGGCAAAGTGCTCAGATTTACAAATATGATTTGATGATTGTGAAGACTTTTAGGGTTGGGCATAGCTATAGTTTGAAGGCTAACATGAACTAGCTGGGTGAGCCAATTTGCTATTGTACCACCCTGAGACAGAGCAGTGCTACATCTCTAGTCTTCAGTCAAGAAGAATAAAAGCTTGTTGGCCGTGGACGAAGCTTCTTAACAATAACAGAATTACATTACAATACATTTATTTTAACGGACCTCTCAAAATTTACACTGTGTGACTTTCAGGCTGTCCAAAAGCTTAATTAGGCAGTCTCGGACCCCCTCAGGGACCCCTATATTTTGCATGGTATGTGATACATAAAACCAAAAAATGCTGAAAGTGGACCTCAGGGAAAGAAAATCCAATAGCTTTTGTTGTGTTATCGACTTGATATCTAGGTTATGGTTTCTCCTTTGAGTTCCACTCAAGGTTTCATCCTCTTGCAGTTAGGGAGTTTTACCCTGCCGATGTTGCCCTTGGCTCGGATACTGGGACTTGGACCTGGATTTTCTGTAAAGCTGCTTTGTGTCAGTGTCTGGATTATATCTAATCTTTGACATGGCTTGATTAAACACAAGGACCATCTGCAATAAAGGTCATTAAAATAACAGGTTAATGGTTATCCAGCATAAACCAGGATAAACCAGTTTAGACCAGTACTAGACCAGCATAAATCAATTTAGATTAATGCTAGATCATCATAAACAAGATTTAACCACAGTTAGCCCAGCATAAACCAGTTTAGATCAGCACTGAACCAGTACAAACCAATACAGACTAGCACTACACCAGCATAAACCAGTTTAGACTAATACTAAACCATCATAAACCAGATTCAACCACAGTTAGACAAGCATAAACCAGTCCGAACCAGCACTAAACCGGCAAAAAGGGCAATGTAGACCAGAACTAGATCAGTATAAACTAGTTTAGATAGCACTAGACCAGCACAAACCTGTTTAGACTAATACTAGACCATCATAATTCGGTTTAGAACAGCAGTAGAACAGCATAAACCAGGATAAACAAGTGACCATAGCTCGACTTGAACTTGAAAGTGTGGAATACAGGTCATTAGAAATTTACCATTGACCAACTCATTGTTAACATCTAAAGTGTGATTTTTGTCCAAAACATTTGTGTGAATTACATGAACATGTGCTCTTTTTCATGTGTATGTTCAGTTTATATGTTGAGTGTATAGATAACAGTGTGTCATATATAATCCATGTGGTCTGAGGCAAATACGTGATGATTTTGAATGTACGACTGAAGGGTATGTGCTTACTTTGGTTACTTTAGCCTCACAGACGCACTGTTGTTGTTTTGCTAGTAGCAGAATATTTATTGACACAGCTGCTCTTCTTTGATCATTGCAGGCCTCTAGAACAGTGTATCCCAGCTTACTGCTCACAGTGGTCCTAACTGCTCATCAGATACTCAGATTTCTATAGTCCACGCAGCAGCCATCACAGGACTCTGTCACGTGAGGTGAGTGCAGGCTATTCTCATATTTATACTTTACATTACATTTTCTTATTTTACATCCAAAGTACGTGTATTTATCTCAGGACTTGTAAACTACAATATGCACCATAAATACCATATGTAGTAGTGCGGGTTGCTGCTGTCTGGTAATGTGCCTATAATATATGAAATGTGTATGTAATTCTATTTGATGCCAACAGAGGGCGTTCAAAGCCCAGGCTAAAAATGTATGTTGTCGATCTCCACATTCAAGCGTTCCAGCACAAGCACGGTGTTATAATGTTTACAGTCTCGACAGACGTTCTGAAAAAGTATAATTATATAAACATAATTAATAAGAATATTAATATATACAAAGAGGAGAGATGGCATTCACTGTTCTGCTGACCACCACAAAATCCAGTAAATCACTCTTGTTATCTAAAAAGCTTGT
>JAMWET010007727.1:987500-1029770 GCA_024036415.1 Prochilodus magdalenae
ACCAATTTACAGTTAAACAGAGCTGGGCTTCTCAAAAGCACCTTAGAACAAAGACGATTCTTGAATGATAGAGTAACCATCACTCTGAACACTCTCTCTACCGTTACAACGACCGAACTACTGAAATGCTTTTGAGAAAACCAGCCTGGGCTTGTTTTAGTTATTGTGCCTTTAAGAAGATATTTTTGATAAATGGAAATGATCTCTTTTCTGATTGGCTTCTCAGTATTGCCCCAGCCAAAGTTAAAACAAAAATGTGCTACATGACAAAAAACATATTTTCAAACCTGGCTTTTCGCATCCTCTGCATATGGACTGTATGAACCAAGAAGCACCAAAGGCAAGCATTGACTGATTTGGTGTACAGCACACAGCCACTGGACTTCACTGGAGTGATGAATCACTCTTTGTGGCAGAGTGGCAGTCTGACAGGCACAAATTCCCACAGACACACTTCGAAATCTTGTGGACAGCTTTCCCAGAAGAGCAGAGCCTGTTACAGCTGCCAAGAGATGTCCAACTCCATGTTAATCTCTATGGTTTAGAAATGTGTTGTCCAACAAGCTAACATGGGTCCAATGTTCAGGTGCCCACATACTTTTACCCATACTATACAATAAATATAAAAAGCATTTCCATAAATGTAGGAAACCCAGCCATGTTTACATCTCTATGTACAAAGAACTAAACAAACTTAAAGGAGCGAAAACTAGAGGCTGTGTTCTTCTCTTTCACAAAGGAGCACTCATCCATTTAATCAAGGCAGCGCATGACAATCCAGCAATTAAAAGGGGAGAAAATGTCGAGCATCCTGCTACACGTGCATCAGCACCTTTCACTTGCAGCCAGTGAAATATTCATGATTCAAATCACCTGTATGCTTAGGAGATGGGCCCGTGTCAACAGGTCACCGTTGGAAGACAGAACCAGAGTGTCGGTGTGCATGTACAAAACAAAACAAAGCCTAAGGTCAGGAACGGTGTAGCCGAGCGCGCGCTGATGGCGGCAGGTGATATCAGCTCGTCTGTCTGAAATGGATGTTTACTGGCCTACTTCAGCCAGGCCATGATCCCTTAGCTCAAATAAAGCTTGCCCGAGATGAGTCTTGATACGAGACGTGCCAGTCTTTCTTTCCTTCTTCTGGAACCTTATTTAAGTCTAATCCCTACAAAGAGAACCCATAGATATACATTCAGTTGGAAGACACCCTTGAACCCACCTCTGAAATAAAGGGTACTTATTCTTCTGAGAAATTTTTATTCTAACAGTTTGAAGATTGCTGTGAGAATCTAATTGCATTCAGTCACAAAGGCATTAAAGTGATCCCGTACTGATGTTGGATAACCGGTTCTAGAATACAAAGTCCACTCAAACTTATGTCAAAGGTATTGAACGCTGTTCCATCACGCTAGTTATGCACAGTCCTGGCTCCTCCCTCTTCACTCACTTACCAGTCTAGAAGACACAGTGCACGTTCAGCATCTAACTTCATTCCTTCACTCGCCAGGAACATCACCACCAATGTTAACTCTTGTCTTGCTTCTATTTATATTGCTTGCCAAGAACTTCCATCATAGTGTTTGCTCTTCCTTTCATTGACTACCTGTCCTTACATGATCTAACTTGGAGCCTAACAGTATTGAATGGTGCTCTAGTTAACATCACTCCACTGCTCTACATGTCTGGATACTTTTGGACATGGTGTAGTGCAGACAATCAGGACTTTTCAAGAAGTGTGTGGACCTGAGAATTAAACGCCATCTCATCTGGCCTGAGATGACTTATAACAAGTTAAACTTTGCAAAGCATGAGCCACCTTGTTTTTCACACTCCGTCTGAATAGCCTATTTTTGCTGCCGTTCCTTTTTCTGTTCCAATATTTCATTAGATTCTCGCAGTGATCTCTCCAGACTCTGGGTTGACATTGTAGTCAGTATAATGGATGATCCACAGCTGTAGTCATGCACCATTGACGATTTGCTTTAAACTAATTCCCTTGATTCATCAGAGAAATAATGGAACTCTACTACTTGTTAGTTTCACAGTGTGATCAAACAGAAACAGAGAAAGGGGTAGAGAGTTTATCCTCTTTTGTCCTTTGCTGGGCTTTCAGGTTTCTGTTATTCGTCTAGTTCCAAACAAGAAGTCCCAGCATGGTACTTTTTCTTAATCAAGACTAGTCAGGACAAGAGACTAGGCAGCGTCAGCACACAGTTACCTGTTCAGTAGTATTCTCATAAATGTTCTAACTATGTCCCTACAGCTGACTTTGCACAAACAGTATTCCTACAAAACCGAGGGTCTTTAATGTATGGCTAATGCTTTTGGTCTGGTTAAGATGTCACTAGCAAGTTTTCCATCCATCAATTTTTGCTAATTTTGAACAACTAAGAGAAAAAATGTTGAATTGAAAAGCCTGAAAGCCATTACCTACCAAAATATCAGAGTTTTACACAAAGACAAGCTGAGCAAGTTGAATATGAAGACGAATGAGGTGAATATTGCTAAAGCCAAAACAGGATCAAACAAATATCGATGTATCGAGCTGTAAATTGCTTGATTCCGTTCCACCTGATCTTATAGCCTGGCATGCAGCAATACGGCTTATACACAACAGTAAACTGGTGGTACGCTTGACCCTGTAACAGTGTATTTGAGGCGGAATGCAAGTGCATAGTGGTTTTATTGGCATAAGTCCGGGTAACAGGGGTCAAAACACAGGTGGGTATGACTAAGGACATGTCCATAATTAGTAAGGGGGAACAGAGACTTCCCAAACAGACAGGGCAAACAAAGGGGGTCTTAATACAAGTCCTAATAGGCATCAGGTGTGGGCGTGGGTGGAGCCAGGGCGGAGCAAGAAGAGCTGTGCTATGACAAGAAGTGACCAGAGGGGGCGTTGTGAAACATGAACAGGGACAGGCAGACAGATAGACAGACAAAGATGTGACAGACCCAACACTCTGCACACATGCACATCTTTTACAATGTAAACTCGAATCTCTTATCATTTGGCATGGATGGCCAGATACTGGAAATGACTAACCCTACGGATGGTCCAGTCATGGGGCATAGCTTTTTGATGGCTGCTTTCGCTATTCTAAAATACTGAATCCAAAAATCCTTCAAAGAAATCATTGCAAAGAGGCCACAAAGATTTTAGTGCTCATGGGGGCACTGCCAGCAACTCTGAGCTACAAACAGCCATAAAAAGAAGGTAAATTGAAAAAAAGCAAAAACTGTTAAGTCTTTTCATCTGACTGGTTTCAATGCAGCCCCTAATCATGGTAGACTACATCATCTAAAGTTTCTTTGCACAACTGTATTGGATGGAAACTTAAATCACCAAAATTTTATAAATGTGCATAACATTTGCAAAACATGTGAATGGAAACCTGGAAACTGAGCTTTAAATTCAGTTAGAGGCTCATTCTGGTATAACTTAAAGTTCAATAAACAGCACAGGACGTTCTATTGGCTCACACAGGATCTGTGTATGGGGTGGAACACCAGGATCTGCTTCAGTTCTAAGCTCCAAAATGGCTCAGCCATGAGCTGTGATCTGAAAGGCATTAGTGGTAAATTTGAAAACTTTATTTATTAATTTATTAATTTATTTTTAGAATTAAACATATTGTGTGTGTTTGGGGGGAGGGGTTGTTTAACTATGTTGTGCATGTCTACAATAATGATTTTTTTTTTTTTGCATTTTAAATGCATTATTTTATTAACATTAACCCTACATGTCCTTTTTCAGCCTTTCATTGTTGGTAAATTGAGGTTAGAGCCCAGTAAAGAGTAACTACATTAAATTACATTAAACTACATTAAAATATCATAAAAAATAACTGGGCGTGTGGCAGTTTTAGATTCTTATGGAGGGAAGGGAGGCAGGAATAATGTGCTGGAGTCTGCCAAATCTTGCTTAATGCTTGAACTAAACAAACAGATTGAAGTTTACTGAACCTAGAAGTGTTTTGTTTCCATTAAGTTGTTCTAGCAAGTTAAAACAAACATAGATATGTTATCTCATACATATTGTTTATTATTTTGGTGCTAACACAAATACATTTCACTGCCATTCTCTATATAATTAAAGTAAGCAGGAGAAAAAAACACACTGTGAAGAGTTACTAATGTACAGCATTCTGGTTGTTTTCAGAGTAATACTGGCAAGTATTGTAGCTATGGTGCTGTGATGTATATGGTATATGGTATTTGTATGTATATAATGCATGCAGAATGGTACAATATTTGTTCTTCACGTTTACGTAGAGGTTTTGTGGCTTATTCGTGGGTTAATGTCACAAGTAGTCTTCTCTACAGTCTGTAATTAACTCCAGGCCCAAAGGCTCGGTTCCTAAGGCATCATCACTTAATTATTTGCATGTGGGAATGATTTGAATGGACGGTGGGTTATGGTAGTCCCCACTATGAACCTCTGTGTATTTTTTAAACTTTAACTGACTCTCAGCAGGGAGTCAGCAATCACTCATTTTTACAGCCACTGTGGGTTAAGTGGCCAAGAAGTTCGGGGACTCATGTTGCAATGTGCCTGGAGCGTGAGGTTAGGATCTACGCTCACTGCCAGTGGAAGTGAACCCTGAGTGTAACCATATTTTATGTGTTCGGCTTTCCGGTTTCCTTTGAAAAATGAATCAGCCATGGTTATTTGGCTTCACTCCGTGGAGACCTCATGGGACATGGTCTCTTTACTAGATACTTGTGGATTCTACTGCTAAGAATGGCCTGTTTGTATTTGTGGAGAATGAGGGAATCCCACATTAAACAAACGCTCAAAGGAAATGAAAAAATAATACAGAGGCTTTTGTTCTGTCTCTATTCTCTAATGCTCACCAAATATGGTGGAGTCAACTGATTACAGGTGTCTGCTTTCTTTCTGCTTATCCACCAGTTCCTGCTATTCGTCTTTGCAGTGAGTGCTAAAGCATGTCCCCACACAACTGCACACTGTTTTTTACAACATGGGATTCCCAATATTGGGTCTTAACGCTATGCACAAAAATCTCATGGCAATGAATGGACACCTATGGTACTCTAAGCAAACAAACAAGCATCTGCTGCTGTTTTTTCTGCGTGATGGCATCTAACTGGATTACTCTCAGAGGCAGTCGCTTAGGGGCCTCAAAAGCCTTACAGCTGTATTGTATTTTTGTTTAATAATCTATCCTGAAATGTTTAGTGTTTTTATAATTTTATTTTAAAGTTTAAATATATGCAATTCTAATTATTATTTGCAGTAACTACAACGCAGCCTCTCATGCTGGACATGATTATAATGGACTATTCCATGTTTCTATGTAATGACAAACGTGGAAAAACAAACAGGCATAAATGAGACAATCTACAGTAGTGATTATCCACATTATGGAGAGGGACTTCTTTAGTGTCTTTACAGATGTAACGGATGCAGTGAACACTAATCACCCCCACCACCCATCCTAAACTACACCATGATAGACCCTGGCTATTGGCCTTTGTCCTGGTAACAATCTGGATAGTTGTTTTCTTCTTCTGGTCAGAAAACACAACAGCCATTATACTCCTTGCAGCCACTCACTGGGGAACGCTGTTCTTAAACTGATCATTCATTTTTTCACAAAGTAGCGAGCCTCTGCCGGCTCATGAAGGACCTGAATGCTTGTCTTCTGTGATTGGGCATGATCATTCAAGTATGATTGTGTAACCTGTTTAAGCTGTTTGAAAGTTTTGGCAGGAACAATTTGGAACTTGGAACACAAAAAGCTAAGGTAAAAAAATAAATAATTATTTTGATTTGTGGAGTCGCTGTGCAGTCGCTGCTTTGTGTTCTTATTTGCCTTTCACATACAGTCCCATTTTTTATGGAACTGAATTTTGTAGCGACCTGCTAAAATTGTGCCACAACTGGACTAGTTAAATAAAGCTAGCCAGTGTTAGCTAAACGGTATTGACTTGCAGTTAACTTATAGCGTGAGTGTTAGTAAGTGCTGACTTACAGGGTATAACTATTTGCCTACACTGTGTATCTGACCCACTGCTGTAGTAGTTTTGTCTGTGTTTTGTCTCCATCTCATCAGGCATCTACTCTGCTCTGCCTTAATGTTGCAAACATTCAAACACCTCACTCAAGAATTCCCCTTCACAATAATCATTTCCAGTGAGGGTTTCAGTGACAGTAAGGGAGCCTGATTAAATTGCTATTAATATAATTAAACAGAATTATTATCCGTAACACTGACCTCCATTAACACTCCATCCATTAGTTCTTATCTTCTAGCTCTTAGTTCCCTATCCTGTCTTTCTTTCCTTTCCACACATGTCCTTCTAAAACTATTCAACTCAAGCAATCCCACCACCTGCCTGCTGCATATCATTCTATCCACACTGCTCCAGTGGATCTCCAAGGACCTGCTGCCCTTCATCACTTCCATCATAAATAGTTCCTTGTCATCTAACTGCTGGAGCCAGCAGCTACCAACCAGTAGCACTACTTTCTTCCCTCTCAAAAATTCATTCATGTGCAGTCTATAGTCAACTGTTTCTCTTTCGCCCTCATAACCAGCTCCATGACCACAACCAGTTCTACTTCAGTCCCGTACGCTCAACAGAAACAGCCCTCCTACTGAAAAGCTCCATGTGGCAAAGTCAGCCAAACTGCTCTCTTCTCCTTTCACTCTACAGTCATTCTCTTGGTGATGTGGTTACCTCTCATGGCTTCTCTCAGCACTGCTGTGTGCCTGGGCTGGTGGAGAATCGGTTTCTGACTGGTAGGGTCAGTGATGGACATGGTCTGTGGATCAAGTGCAGCATAAACACTTGTGTGCTCACCATCAAATGCTTGGCAACATGACTACTGCTATCCGATGTGGTCATGCAAACTGATAAAGGCCCATCAGAGAGCTGTGAACCAACCATCATCCAGCTCAGGTCAGCCACCAGTGATGGAGTCAATGAGCCAGCCTGCATGAGTCTTCCTCGTGTGTGTGAGTCTTCAACCTCCACTGCTATATTGGGTAGGTGCTAACATCAACCAAGCACAAATTTAAATGCAGACCAACAAACATACATTTTGCTAAAACATGTTACCTACCAAACATAGTTTTTGTTGATTTGTAAGACAAACTGGATTTTCTAGTTAGGACAATAGTAAAATGCAGTAAAATCTGTGAGTGGCTTTCATTATTCAAAAAAAAACAAAAAACCTTTATTTAATTAAAGTACAAAAATGACTTTTAATGTGTAACTTCTTTGAATTTTATAAATATAAATACATTTTGAATTGGATGTACACTCGAAAAGTTTGAATGGGAGCAACATAGGGGTGAATGGTTTATAAAAGTTTATGGTATATTCAAGTTTGACAACATTTGACAATCAGCAAATGAATTGGTGGTATCATGATTATCAGTCATTCCAAGCAACCTACCAAGGCTCAACATGTTGTGCTTTACGTTATGAGAAAAAAAGAAAAAAAAAAAGAATCCTTGGAAAGATAGAAGATTGCACAGACATTTGGGGAGGATTTATGGAAGATTTAAGGAATCTGGAGAAATCTCAGTCCGTGTACGTAACCTTCGAGTGCTCAAATGACACTGCATGTTACTGTGCTACATATAGTCAAACGGACCCCAAAGAATTTCAGAGCACCATTGTCACTTAACACAGTCTCCCACTGCATCATGAAAGTCAAACACACTTCTATGCTGAAACGCCACTGTTTTCTCTGATCCAGAGCTCATTCAAGATAATCTGAAATACAGTGGAAAAGTGTGCTGTGGTCAGATGCGTCCAAGGTTTAGCTGTTTTTGGGGAGAACTGGACCATTCAACTTTTTTCAGTGTGATGTCCAAAATATCCTACCATCAAGATCTTTTATTGGGTGGTCCACGGTATTTCACCAAGACAGTGCCAGGCATTATACTGCATGTGCTACAACAGTGTGGCTTTGTAGACACAGAGTGTGTCTGCTTCACAGATCTGTCTCCAATAAAATATGCGTGGAGCATCATGAAGAGTAGAACCAGACAATGATGACTATGCATGGTTGAGCAGCTGAAGTCTTGTATCAAGCAATGAAGACCAACATTTATTTTATTTTATTTTATTTTATTTTATTTTATTTTATTTTATTTTATTTTATTTTGTTTTGTTTTATTTTATTTTATTTTATTTTATTTTATTTTATTTTAGTTATAATTTAAAATGGTGTAACACAGTGGTAAACATGCCTCTGACCCAACTTGTTTTTGAGTGTGTTGCAAGAATTACATTTTAAAAACTGGACGTATTTGCCAAATACACTTAAGCTGATCAATGAAAATGCTGAAAAACTTTTCTTTGTACTTTTTTTCTCAGGTAAATCGAGGATGCCGACAATGACAAATCACAGAATCCTGTTTTGGTTGCATTTTACAGAATGTCCTTATTTTTAACAGGGTATGTATTCTGTGCTCTTCATATGAACATAGAAGTAAGTGAATAAGCAAGTGAGCATGTAGAGAATTAATTTTTAATGGTGTCCACATGGTCAGACCTTCATGATCTTTCGTGACTTTTCACAGAGGAGCATTGCTCTTTGAGTCGCAAGTTCCTTCATTAGGTTGTATCATGACACATCGGTCCATACATATTTTATAGAACTTGGTTTGCTCCTCTGCGTGCTACAAGGTTATCGTGATGGCCAGGTGAAGAGTTGATAAATGACCTGACAGAGTGGAGATGCAGAATGGTGGCAGACCCTGAAGCACTGAATAATGCAAGGAGCATACCACACAAACACTTGCCAGCACGTGATGAGTGCGTACGCAGCTAAATGTATGCACTTCCTATCCAGAGTTCAGGTATTGTAACTGAATGGAGGCTTTTCCTCCTGCACAATGAACAGCACAAACTGACGAAGAAGCAGTTGACTATAATGGGTTTGTGGACTTGTGCTTTTTTGCATAATGCAGAGTATTGGCTGTTTATAAGAGACAGGACACTGGAGAGTAAGAATTTGGTGGTGCCAACTGAATTGTTTGATGAAATATACAAGACTTATTTGAGGATGAAACATGAGATGGAAATCTAAGTAAACATTTTCATGATTGTATTGTTCTGTTCCTGGATGGTTCTAGCTACAGGTCTCATAACTAAGAATTTCCCAAAGCACATTCGCACACTGTTCTGACAGACAGACACAATCTAACCAAGCTAATAGCACACTATCAGTTGTTCTTTCCATGTATTATAATAAGCATATTAAGTAACACCCACAGGGCAGGCTAGAAAAAGTATGTGAACCCTTAAAATGAATTACCTGTAGCAGCATCACCTCCCCCTTTAGCAGCATCACCTCCACCAAACATTACCTGCAGCTAGAAAACAGATTTGCACAACATTGAAGAGCTAATGCAAATGTATTTCAGTTCATCAGTATTTCAGGGACATCTTGCCTGCATAGCCCTGTTCTGCTCCATAGGCCATAGGACTCTTATTCTGCCATTCCACAACACAGCTTTTCTTCCTTTTCAGCCATTCTTCTGTTGACGTACTTGTGTGCTTTGGGTCATTGTCTTGTGCATCGCCCAATGTCTCTTCAGCTCAAGGTCATGGATTGCTGCCTGTACATTCTCCTGTAAAAGGTTTCAATACACCTTTTAAGTCATTGTTTCCACAAGCCTTGACTCTGTGGACCTAGAGAGGGCAGCAATAGTTCTGATTTTTCTCCAAATGGCACCTTTAAAGAGGATGTTTAAACCTAAATATTTGGGATTTACAGTTTATGGAATATTATCAAGTGATCTAATTGTTTACATTGGTTATGTTCAATATAGACAGAGCTTGTGTCTACCCACCTCATCTAATCTCTTATTCTGCAAACAACAATAAAAGATATTTGGAATTTTGAATGTGGACTCTCATTTTAAGGATGGAAAGTAATAGGATGCATATATAGTGGTCCCAGTAAGTATTTGGATAGTTGTACCAAAGGCTATCTTTATACCATGCTTGAGTTCATGACCCTATGCGAATATTGTTTTTTAGAGCTGTAAATGAGATTTTTGCAAAAATGTTGTGTCCTAGGTTGTCTGTAACCAGATCACACTCCTAATAACACCCTAGTTAAATGAGTGATTCATCTAACGTACTTGAGCTACCACGTAACCTGAAGATTCAGAGGTGACCCTGGTCCTAAATATAAATGATCTGAGTCACTTTCTTTTCACTTTCACTCAAGTGTCTATTACATGCCTGTCCTTCCTGTGTTTTCACACCCATCAACATTACAATGTGCTTTAATTATGTCACCAGCTGAGGGGACGAGACAGTAACGAGACAGGTCGAGAATGACAGAGGTCTGCACTTTTCAGAAGATCTTCATTCTTTGCTTCTGTCTGCTCAGGCTTAGTCATGGCACCAAAATTCAATCTCTGAACATTATATTTTTATGGTGTAATGATTTCGACTTACATATTGAGTTTTTGTTTTGGAGATTTTTTTGAGCACACCTTTTATACACCTTAAGATCATATGCACTGCAATCAAACTTTATATAATACTTTATATAACAATAAACTTTATATAATAAATAATAATCTACTAATAATAAAGGAGCCAAAATACTATCAGGATTATCATATCACTGATTTTTTATTTTATAATTAAACACTATCTCTCAAAAACCAATAATCATATTTAAAATGACACAATAATACAAACATTTGTACTTTTTATGATTTTTTTTTTAACTAAGCACACTGAATAACATCCACAGTGCAAATCTTGTCCCTCCATAGTTTTTACCGGCTTCACTCACATGCCAGAATATACACTACCATTTCTTCCCCACACATGTATACTAGTGCTGTTACACTACCTCAACACTGCTGCCGTATACTGTGTGTACATGATGTGTAAACTGTATATTATTTGTTCATATATAGTTTGTTTATTGCTTGTATATCGTGTATACTGTGTAGATTGTATGTTGTAAATATCTGTATTTGTGGTGTATATGTGGAGTCATCGTCAGTTCCTTGTATGTATCAGCATACTTGACTATAAACCTGATTCTGATTTTTGAATATAATTCAAACAATGTTTCAGTTTATTAATAACATCCACTATTATTATAATTTTTCACTGTCAGAAAAAGAAGCAGAAGACAAATCACATTGTTTTGTGGTTTGTAGTTTTCTGCATAATAGGGGCTCAGCAGCTGCCCATTACATTGTGCAAAGAAATGTCATTATGATTGGATCAATAAAAAATCTCTTTATGTTTACATACACTAAATACGTAAAGAACGTGTTTACTTCTCCTGCTAAGTCGGCATTTTGGAGATGAATGCTTTTCTTTAGTTAGTTATATGTTTATTAGATGCCTCAACAACTAAACATATAATTCAGCATTTAGTGTTTTTCAATTAAATTAAATTAAATTCAATTCAATTTTTACCTGAATACAGGGTTGTACTATTATGACTAGCGGTCAGCTTCCATCTCCAGTCAGTTGAATAAGTATATATACCTGCCTAAAGTGTAGTGCAAAGACAATAGACTAAAACAATGTGTGCCTTTTACCTTTTTACCTGAAAGCCTTTATGAGAGCTTCTATTCCTGTCGGTAGACCTGCCTACAGTTCTCCAAAGGAATCTGCGGGGATTTCTTTCCACACCTCCGAAGTTCAGTCTCAGTAGTTGGCTGCAGTTTCTGCCTTATACAAGATCTCAGACACATTCATCGATGTTGAGGTCTGAGGTGATCTATTTGGATAACACTAGCAGCTTTTTTCTTTGTTGCTTCTTGACAACCTCACATCCTTTCATACCCATAGTGTTGAGCTGTCTTCTCACAGTGGAAGGATGGACAGGTGTCTTTTTTTTAGATGTGAAGCCCAAACTGTGCAGGCTGATGCTGCAGCTTCATCTGCCCTGACTGGGTGTTGTTTGCCTGCATTTCTGATCAGTTATACCTACCATTGAGCTTCTTGCGGTCCTATGGTATGTGGAAGCTTTGCCTGCATGCTGCTGACCCATTCAATGGTCCTAATATTTATTTCACAGACTAATGAGATATCTCTTCGTTTGGCTCAGAAAACACTGAAGGCTTCTCTCATTTTTTCTGGTAGATTGTAGACTTTAGTTTAAGGGTTTTACTATGATAAACAGCTTACAGATGCCATTGGTTTCCCCGGTAACAGCTTTATTCAGATTGTAAACTCAGTTGCGTAGAATTGTAAATCGTTATCCGTTTTCTTATGCTTGTCATGCTTTCCTGTGTCCACCCAAGGAGGAAGGGTTCCGCTTTGGAGTCTTGGTTCCTCTCAAGGTTTCTTCCTCTTGCTCTGCTTGGCAGCTTTCCCTGCCATGGTCATTCTTGGCTTGCTCACTGGGGGGTTGGACCCGGATCTCTGTGATGCTGCTTTGTGATCACGTGTGTATATATAAACTTGACTTATCTTAAAGTAAGAGATCCTCTCTCTCAAAATTGAAAGGGTGAAGTATCTGGTTATCTGACGGAGGACAGTTTTAATAGTCCACCAGATCTTCCGTTTCATTTACCCACTGATCATTTACTCATTTTTTTTCTTTTACTTCTTCCCCTTCTTTATGCAAATGTGTATATCATACATCTAATCTCCTCTGAAATGTCCCCTGAAAAAAAAGGTAAACTTTATTCTTGTTTTGACTGGAGTGATAGAAATGAAGGATGAGTTCTATGTGCACAAATGTGGGGATGGAATTAATAAATCCCTGTTGAAGTGAATTTCCTGCTGTTTCGACTTTAAAACAGGGGACACTGTCTGCGGTAACCTGGGGTTGGAAGCTAATGACCTCGGGTGACGAGGGTGTTCTGCCTGTTGATATCTGCTCTTGGATTTCTGTGCTTGGTGCCATGGAGACCAGGACCTGCTCTCAGTAAGCTCAACCTAATCACACCTTGTCAGGCTCTTGGAATGAAGGGTGGACATAACAAGCAGGCTTTTTATTAAACACTTCCCAGGAATCCAGCCCTCCTCGTATTAGCCCCTGAGTATGTATGTCCTGATTATTCCATGCCCTACAGAGCAGTTACACACACTTTTGAAAAGAAGAGACTTCAGGTAGAGCCATTAGGGGAGTCTTCGTCTTTCATGAGAACACTCATACAAATCTCGGTTCCCGAATGGTACTTGGTTTTAATGTATAGTTCTCAATGGGAGGGAACTTTAACTGGCATGCATGGAGGGTCTTAAGACTAGCTTATCTTTAGAAAATCCTTATAGAAATATTTCTATATAGAACTTGTTTTCTTTTCTAGCTTGGTATGGGGCCTTTAGGGACCAACAAGTTCGAACTTCATTGGATCTAAGATTTTTTGTAGGAAGAAGTGTTCAAACCTCCAGTGACTCTATGACCAAAGCAAGAAAGACCATGTGGGACTCAACTCGGCACTTGTTTTCAGAGTCCGCCCCTCTGAAATGCTGCACCTGTATCTTACAACCGTGGGTGTATCCAGTTTCACGGCTGACTGCAATGCTAATGGAAAGATCAATAAAGGAACAATAAATTATGATAATTTAGGAAATGGGAAATATAACATGGGAAATATTTACTGAGCCACACCAACAGAACTACTGTCTCTTATTATGGAGTTGGGCCACCATGTTTGCTACACAATATTTTGGCATTGAGTTGAAGAGGTTCCTAATGGTGTTCTGGGGTTAATCCATCCCAGGCAAATTGAATATTCTCAAGCAGTTCCTGCAGAAGTGACACCAGGCCTTCTGGACATGTGGTACGCGACAACAAACCATTCATCTTGGAGCTGACCACGGTGCCTCCACACACGGATTCGTTGGCCGTCTCCACCAAGAAAAAAGCGGGACTCGTGACTGAAGATGCTCACTACCATTCTGAGTCACTCCATGACAGTCTGGCACGACACCATTGCAGTCTTTGGCAACGTTGCCATGGTGTCTAGGGCAGTCGTTGTAATGATCTGTGTGCATGTAGCCCTGTGTCATGTCAGTGGTGCTGTCACTAACAGGATGGCTCATGGAGGGCATCACTGTTTGCGGAATGGCTGCAAACCTGGGAGTTGGGTGAGTCAGGTGCAGCGATAAGACCCGTCCTTGCTGATGTCACATGTGTAGTCGAGTGTAAAACTTGAATCATTTGCTTGTCTCACAATGTCGAACCTACCCACCAAGTTTTATTCCTGTTGGTTGATTCCTTTCGAGTGCAGATATTTGTCCACTTATTCCTTTGATGAAGAGTGTATTTAAGAGAACAGGAAAGGCTCGCTCTTTCTCAGCAACTGCCTCAAAATCTTGTTAGAGGTTCCAGAAGATATTATAAGAAATGCCAATGCTGAAGCCAGCATGAAACGGTTCTGGAGCAAACAGGGCTTCTTCATATTTATGGTGTGTCAGTACGTAGTGTGCTCTCTGACTAGGCAGTGTCTACATAGGCATCTATCCCGGCATTTTAATGGACATCGAACCTCATAAGGCAGATAAATGAGAAGCTCCAGTTAGACAGCAGTAAACAGCATTCTTGATATTGGGTCAAAAGAGGGTACCTCAGTACGGAGCTCAGAGAGCTCAGTGGGTATCGAGACACATCCGGACCTACCTGCAGTACTTCATAATCCCATCTCAAGTCCATATTCAGAACCAAACACATCCATATGGCTTTCCCTGGTTTGGTACAGTGGAGCCCTAGCGTGTTTCTGGACTAATACACAGTATTAGTTTATTGGTCAGACCTCGTTCATTCAGAGGCGCTGCTTCTTCTCTGGTAATGAGCTCGTGTGAGAGCTGTAATCTGATATTGGAGATGAAAAATACGCCTCAATTTGCCCACAGCGGACCTGACGTGCGTGCGTCACGTGCCTTCAGCGCGGTGTTATCGCTTGACCTAGAGACTGATTCACACCTGTAGAAAAATGGGTCTCGGGTACGGAGGCTCTGACGTCACGAGACCACATCAGTCCGTCCCTCGCATCGTATAAATGGAGAAAGTTTCCTGGCAGCTCAGTGAAGCAATAAGCAGCCAGCAGAACCGGAGAACTCCAAGGCTGAAACCACTCGCTCCCCGGCAAAGAAGAGAAGAAGTGGGGAGTTTCCGTGCTGCTTTCATTTCCTCCGGTCGCCCAATCCACGCCAAAGCGCCCAGCACCATGGACAGCGCCAGAGCAGCTGTGTACCTGGGGGTCTTCATCCTCGCGCTTAGCGTCGTTTGCCACGGCCAGGGGTCACTGGACAACCGACTGTCCGCGCACGAGGAGCAGCTCGTCACCAGAGACTTGGTAAGAATATTTGGTGAGACTTGGAACTAAGTGGAATTGGTAAAATCTGAAACTTAGTTATAGGGCACCGAGGGTTGTTGGTTTCTCTGCTAACTAACTTCCTGCAACTTCTTCAAAAGCTCCTCCAACCAGACCTGCAATAAAAAGCCATATACCAAACTGACCAAATGTCACATCTTTCCTATCTACTCAGGCTGAAGCTCTCCAAGATCTTCTGGAAGGTGATGAAGACACTCGGATATCACTGGAGAAAAAAGCCAGTGTCATTCCGAGGGTAATTATATTATTATTATTATTATTATTATTATTATTATTATTATTATTATTATTATTATTATTAGTAGTAGTAGTAGTAGTAGTAATAGTAGACCATTAGAAATTATAGTTAAGACAAAAACTTACTCTCAGAAAATTCACTCTTTACAAAAATGGTTCTATGTGGAACCATAAATGCTCATAGAACCATTTCCATATTTTTGCACGGTAAAATGGGTCTTTAGGCTGATGTAGAATGTGCTGTATATGACTCTATACAGAACCATAAAGGGTTTTACGATTATAACTTGACACTGTAACAATAGCAGAGCCCTTTTTGGTGCTATAAAGAGCCATATAAAACAATCAGTCTAGTACCAGCCAATAATTAAGAACCCTTCCAGCATATAAAACGCTACGTGTTAACGGTTCTACATAGAACCTTTGAAGAACCATCGTTTTTAAGAGCATAGTACCAAGATAAAAGTGTATGGCTCTGTGTAGAACCACTGCCTTTACTAAAGAGCCCCTGAAGAACAAACTTGATTAAAGAGTGCAGTAAATTTGTAAGATTTTTTTGGTGCCAGTGTTTCTAAATCCTGGCCCAGAAGCCCCCTGCCCTGCACATTTAAGTGCTTTCCCTGTTCCCAACACACCTCATTCAACCTATCAGCTCATTAACAGCCCTGCCAGAGCTGCAGGGGGTGTGTTAACACAGGGCACCCACAAGATGTGCAGGGCAGGGTGCCTTCAAGACAAGGGCTGAGAACCACTGCATTGAGGCACAGGTCTTTCATCAGAGAGAAGGACATTTTAGTACATGCTTAGAACCACTGTGTTTACTAAAGAACCCTTCAAGAACCATTTTAAGGGCCTCCTTGTTCTCTCAGGTTCCCTTTTACAAAGGTTCTGTGCAAAGGTCCTATTACAACAGTCTGTAAGCACTGTGAGCTGCCATGAAAAAATAAAGATGATGATGATGATGATGATGATATTATTATTGATGGTTATATTGTTATTATTATTATTATTATTATTATTATTATTATTAAAAATAAAGTTCAGTGCATTTTAAAGGAAAGTTAAGTTTAGTAGTATTAGGCTGCCATGAATAAGTAAAAAGTATTGTTATTATTATTAATAATATTGTAATTAATATTATTATTATTAGTGTGCTATTAGTGGTATTAATGGTTCAGTGTTAATATGAAGTCTATAGGTGATCTAAGTCTGTAGTCTATATGAAATCTATAGGTGTTAACACTGGAGCTTGTAGGAGTCACTCTCGGAGTGGTTCTGATCAAGCTGCAGGAATAAGAGCGCTTACTGAGTGGAGCTGTTGTGTCCCGCAGTGTGATGTTGGAGAGCGCTGCGCTCTGAAGCACGGACCCCGTATTGGCCGCCTGTGTGACTGCATGAGAGGAACCGCCTGCAACACCTTCTTCCTGCGCTGCTACTGAATCCGCAGGACTACACTTCCCATCGGGCACCGCGCGAACACCCTCGCGAATTAATATGTTTGACGTCTTAAAACTGTTGTGTTGTTCGTAACCTTGACCTGTACGTGTGATTAAGGCATAGCTCAGATTAAATTGGTTTATTTTTGGTTAATAAAATGTCGTTAAGGCTCATTGATTCTGCATGATGTCTTATTAATGTTGCTAGAGTTTCTCCCCGCGTGGTTTACAAATGTTTATTGTCTGTTTTTTTTTCCTAGTACACAAATATTAAAACGTCATACAAGGTCAAATAAAAGGAAAGAATATCTGTCATTGTATCATCTGTGGAGAAGGCGCCCCCACATGGGCGGTGTGAGCCATCAGTTCAAGGCAGTGTGATTAAGAAGGCGAGCATCAAAGCGCGCGAGGCGAACAAAGTTTACCTTTAATACTGATCACTGAGTCCGGCTGCTGCTGACCTGTGCTTACTTATCTGATGGGGCTAATGGGTTTTCTCCTCTGATGTCCTCATCAGGGGCTTTTCGTGATGAGGTTCGGCCGTGATGAACTTTACACGGCGACAATCTGACTAAATACATTCAGCAGTAAATCAGAGCGTACTGAGGATTAATGACGCCGTGCCCTTTTCTACACCACAGCAAACCCTACTCGGACGTTGACTCTGACCTTTTAGCCAATATCACGAGATAACGGGTCTGCACAGGGCTGTGCTGACATCATCAATGCACTGACATTTATTTCAATAAAATACCAAAGGAGCTGACAGCATCGGGATAACATTAACGTCCATCACCAGGATCAAACAGGTCAACACTGTGAAGCTCATGCACACACACATACAGGCTACAGTACCTCTGGATAAACAACACTGTGAGTGAGTGGGCAACGGAGGAGACTAAACAGACACAGCAACTAATCCGCTTTGAAGTATAGAGGATTAGCCTCCAGGTCGAGCTGAACGTCTGGGCTACCGGATATAGGTATTTAGGTTAAATAAAAATGATCAATTTATCATGTAGCATACACAAACACTAATATACAGGCTTAGCAAGGGAAGTCTTTCATCGTGCATGGACAAACACGCTTAAATCACGTGGGGGCCGCGGCACCAGCGTTCCATCAAAGCCCCGCCCACCTGCAAGATGGTTGGCTAGAAGTGTTCCATCTCCCACGATATTAGCCAATCCTAGCGGTGCTTGTCTGAACACCGGTGGGGGAAAAAAAATAAGACCGGCTCCACCGAAGCAGAAGCGGTGGGTTAATAGTGTCCCGCCTAAAAGCAGACTATGCCGAACTTCACCTGGCTGTTGATTGTGGTTTGTGTAGTTGTGTTTGTTGCCGCGGTGGCAGCGAGACCCCCGGAAAACCTGCCTTTAGGACTGATGGACTCTAGTGAGGAGACCAAAACAGAACTGGTAAGTCAAACTTAAACAACCCTGACACCTCGAGTAGTAGCTAACGCCACTGGGCTGGTAACGCATGTTTATCACCACGTCCGGATCAGAAACCAACTAATTACCGTTTTATAATATAGTGTGTAAACAGATGGCGGTACTGAAATCCAGCTATTAGCGCTTTTTAAAGGGGAAGTGACCGATTTTCACATTTTAAGCGTGATTAAATGGTTTACAGGTCAGCATTATGGCATTCTGAGCGTTTTGGTGATAAATCTTTCGTCCCAGAGAAACTTACTGGGTAAGAACTGTTTACAATAGTGGTGATAGGAACCAGACGTCTGAAGAGTTTGGCCTCTATAAAACCTCCCTCACAGAAAACTAACACTCAGAACACTCAATTTTCATGATGAATGGACCGACAGAAATGAGTTCCAATCAGCTTAGGACAAAGTCTGGTTCCATCGACTTATATTAAAATGGAGGTTTTGCCCTTTACTGCAAATCTGTTCTTTTGGAGAGACTTGTTTTTCTCTGGACAGTGATGATATGCTGGCTAGTTTGTGAGAGTTTTGCAGCATCTGTGTGATAAAGTAAAATGTATGTTAATCCATGTATTAAAAACTATTTAAGGCAGAAGGGTAGATGTAGGGAGTTCCAAGGCAAAAATAGTCTCCAAAGAAACAATCTGTTTTTTTAGACTGATAGTAGTAAAATAATTCTCTATGTTATATATAAAGACGTGTAGTTTCTCCCCTGGTTTCCCATCACCTCTGCACCTTAGCCCTTTCACATCAACTAAATTCTAAGAAAAATTTGGGAAAATGGTTCCCCTTTGAACTAAACTTTCACTTTGAGCAAAAACCAATACAACTCCTGATCAATGTTGTCAGAAAGTTACTATAATATAATCTTTGATATTAATAATAACATATAGACTGTGTTACTGAAACAACAAGGATATTAATACACTAGGCATGGTGCTGTGCTTGTTTAAGTGCTGGATTGATCATGAAGCTGTTTTATCTTTCCAGACAAAATCCTCTGATCGAAATTTGCAGACAGATGGTGTGAGTACATTAAGGAAGAGGCTGAACCGCCTGCCAGGAGTGTGCAGACGTCTAAAGAGAAGGAGAATAACAATTCTGGTACTTTTGTCTCACAATAGACAGAAAATGATTTGTTGACGTCATCCATTTGTAAGGCTAGTAGGCCTGGAAGCTCACTGCCCTGCTCTTTTTAGTGTTTCCCTGCTTTATGATGCCTGATCCAATTAATCAGCTTGTTACCCATCTTTACTGAGCAGAACTGGGTTTGTTAACGAGATAAACACCTCCAGTGGGCAACATTGGGTTAGACAGTTTGGGTTAGGAGCAGTGCGTTCTATCTATCTATCTATCTATCTATCTATCTATCTATCTCTCTCTCTCTCTCTCTCTCTCTCTCTATATATATATATATATATATATATAGTCGCTGTCCAATGAAAAACATGTATCTCCACTTTTGTTTTTATGCATCATTTGAACACGTCAGCTGCTGTTTACACTGAGTGAGAATCTCATGATGAATGGACCAACCGAAATGGTCCAAAACTGTTTGGAAAGACATCTTGTTCCATTGACTTGCATTAAAGTCAAATGAGGTTTTTGGCCTCTCCTGTAAATTTGCCTTTTTGGAGATACTTGTTTTTCCTTGGACAGCGACGAGAGATATATATATACGCTACCCAAGATGATAAGATAATCCTTTGTTAAACCCACAGTGGGGGAATTTACAAGAAAGCCACACACTGGCTGTAGATAGTGAGCTATTATGTTGTTTGACTATAAGTGGTGCTATAGAAATGTGAGGTGCATCTATCTATCTATCTATCTATCTATCTATAGGTAGGATATTATTAAACAGGTAGAATTATTACTCCTTACCCTTATTAAAACTGCAATCCAGCTTTTTGTTACAATTTTACTGATCCACATTAAAATGGTGCCCTATTTACATTTTGGGGCTGGCATTTAGCTTCTTATTTACCCTTAAAAGATGTGCCAGTTTTTAATAATGATTTAGGCACCAGAACGTAACTGCAGCCCCATTTATAAGGTGGAACAAGAGAACTCAAAGCTGGCAGATGCCCTTACCAGAAAAGTGTTACCAGCATTAAAATGAGCATGCTCTGATCATCAGGAGTAACAGTGGTATTAAGCTGAATCTGAAACAAATTAACATTAAAATCACAAATACTTGAAACCTTGATTAATATTCTGGACTAATGATATGAGCATGCTAGTTAGGACAAGACTGAATATGTTGCTAGAACACTGCTGGCAAAGCATTTTGTGCTGTGAAGTTTTAGAATCCAGATTCTGACAAAAGGAGGATCGTACCACAAACACTATACTGTCCACTACAGCAACAGTTGGTGGATTAGTGTGAAAATACCAAGTGAGCCATTCCTGTTATACAAAGCTTTTTCTTGCTCTGCCAAAGATTATGCAATCATCATTCAGATGCCCATGTAGGCGTCTCTTATTACACTAATTATAGAAGCACAACAAAGTGTTTATTTGTTTCCTATTTCATTTTCTCTCCACAGTGCAACGTTGAAAAGTATTGCTCTGCAGGGAGAAACTCTCCGCACGGTCAGATCTGCTCCTGTCCCAAAGCATCAAAGTGCACTCACTTTTACTTAAAGAGTTTTTGAGCTTATATTACAACGCACCATGTTACAATGCACAAAAGCAGGATAATGCTCTAACCTGTTGGTATCAAGAGCTTTGCAAAGAATGTGATTAAAAACATGAACAAAGATACAATAAGAACTCTCCACTTAGTTTATTCCTCCATTCCCCATTAAATACAGAGAATATCACATCTTTCAAAAAAATACATTATCTACAGTTTCCGGTGGGCAAATAAACCTAGCCAAGGAGAAAACCCTAGTCAAGATCATGGAGCCTCATGGAGTTGTAATCCTGTGCAGCAATGAAAAAGATTAAACATGACTTTGCGAACCTGCTTTACATACGACCAAAAGGACATTGTGCTGAAAATAAAAAGAACAGCTGTATTCCTGGAAGCCCAGGTTAAAGCCCCCGCCCTCCCCAAAAAAAAGACAGAGTGGGTAAATACTATACAGCTCCTCCACTTTAAAAAGCCATTTAAAACAAAAACATGTGCATGTTAATTAACATAATGCAGCTTACTACATTAACAGGAAAAAAAAAAAAACCTTTAGGTTAAGAAAAGTCAGCAGCGGCAATCATCAGTGCAGTGTCTGGTGTGTCACCAGTACAAGGAGAAACATCAAGCAGGCAAAAACAGACACACACTGAAAACCATGCACAACATGACAGAGAGAACAGTGGTCAGTCTTAACTTGACGTCATGGTGCAGAACCAATAATTGTCATGTGCTGTATAACTTTCTAACCAAAATAAACTGAAAGTTTGAAAACTGTGAGATGTTCCATTTCTGATGCAAATCTGACTAAAATCATGCCTGCACATGTTCACACCCATATGTACTGGAGGATGGGAGAAAGAGTTTTTGTAAAACAAAAAAACAGGCAAGCAACCATTTTCACTGACAATTACTCAGACCTGAATGATATGAAGCACAAATTTTAAAAATGCATGACCAGAGCTTTATATTTAAAATGTCCGACCCTGTTACACCTGGTCACTTTTTGCATCTAGAGTATCAGAAATATATCCAGATGATACAGGATGAATTGATAAACAACTGATAGTAGGTTGTCACATAAGCAGATTCGCATATTCTGTCCTACACAGCAACTGAATTTCAGTCTAACTTGAGATGTATCTGACTTAAGTGTAAATGTGTGTGGCTAAAGTCTTATCAGGAAACAGTCCAGACGCTAATCACCAAGTGACCAGGCGTAAAAGGGGTCACAGAGTTTGACACACTCAAGACAAATCATATTTTTTAGATTCAAAAACAAATACAATGTGTGTGTGGTCATTTAAAATCAACACACTCTTCCTGTATAAGATCAACACAGTGTTAGTGAAAACATGTACCTTTACCCATACATTATATGCACAGAAACAAACTTTCTGCTTTTTCTCAGGTCTAAGCAAATCGTCAGTTTTTTCTTATGTAATGTCCGTTTGTGTTTCTCTGTTTCATTTGGAGGCTGAAGTCCCAATTCGAACCCATGAAGCTTCACAGTTATAATTAGATCACTTTCTAAAAGTGTGAATTACCTGGAAAAGGTGAATTTTGTAAAGATGAAAAATCCTGCCCTCCGCATTCAATGTCAGAAGGAATTGTATGTCCATTCGGCCAGGCGTGGAGAGCTTTGTGCGCGAGTGTCCAGCAATCACAATCCATGTTGAACCAGTAAAGCTGGGAGGTGAACTGATAATACAGCTGTGCTATAACACTGAAAAAATGCTGACCTCTGCTGTAACTTCAGAGCACTGGACCTCCTGATCAGATTTTGTGCAATGGGTCTTAATTCAGTTCCGAGTACTAAATAGATTCTATCTGCCTGCGAACCTTTTCCGAGGCTTGCCGGTCTAAGGACCGTTGTCGAGCGACCACTAGGAGAGCAAAGACAACAGTGAGCCCTAGCATGGCACCCTCGAATTTCCAGAACAGGTGCTCCTCCAATTTTGCAGAGCGGCAACTGTCAAAAACAGAGAGATGACAGACAATTACTCAACATTTTATATTTCACTGGAAGGCAGCAGCTGTTAATAGACTCCACAAGAGCTCATTTGCAGGACAAACTGGACATTAAGGGTCAGGTAAAGAGCTGAGCTGAAACTTACCTCTTGAGCTCATCTTTGTTAGACTTCGTACAGTTAATCCTCTCCACGTATCCTGTCTGGCTGCAGGCAGGTTCCAACCTCTGGAGAATGGTTGGGGGGAGGCGGGGTACCATCAGTATTAGCCAAATAAACAAACACTGGGTTTAAAATCGTGAACATGTGCTTTTACTGTTTTTAACCTAAACTGAAAGTATGTGTTGCCCTTTACAATGTCTGTAATATTCATGATGCATGGACCAAAAAGTGGCCCAGAATGGCTCAAATTGACTGACATGAAAGGTAAAACCTCAGCATTGATATCATTTTTAAAAAGAAAGTGATCATTTTGATCCGACAGCAGCGTTATACATATTCACACCACAATGATTCTCACCTTTTGAAAGACATCACATAGGGTGCATTCTTTAGCAACTACAAACTCTTCCAACTGCCAGCATGGCACAGCCACAAGCTTTGCCACTGCAATTCAGAAACACAAATATTTATAAGCAAGAATGTTTGGTTAATGTTACAGTCAACTGCAACAGAAGAGCAGAGATAAGGGTATGTTCTAGACAAGCTACTCTAGGACCAGACGTACTGAGTATGCACAGAACATCTGTACATACCTGTGGTTTTCTCTTCGCCAAGAAGTGCGGCCCCGAACACTCTGAAAGAACATTAAAAGAGATGAAGTCAGTGATAACTTTAACTCATAAAGCATAAGGCCTCAAAGTTTCACACCTGGCCTGCCCTTTGAGGGAAATTTCCGAGACGGAAACCACTGACTTATCAGGCTACATCACAGGCTTCTGCAGTCTGGTGGACTAACCTGAGAGACACCAGACCCCAGAAGAGCGCGTGCAGGGCCAGCACACGGGGTCTCAGACAGGCCATCGGGATCCTGCAGTCACTCTCCATCCCGCGGAAACACGCCCACGCACACGCCACCGTGACCGCTTATATGCGCTTCATAGCTTCACAGAAGCAGGTTCATACAGAGAGCCGCACACGGTCAAGCAGGCTGGGGGCAGGAGAGTTAGAAGTCACACATCAACAAACCAAAAACTAGCTCAGACTCCGAAACGCCTTATTAAAAAAAAAAAAAAAAAAAAAAAAGTCAACAAGAGCACCAAGCTGAAGTGGATCCGTTCCACCTTAAATGACAACAATCACTTATTGGTGAAACACTTACCATAACGCCAGTGCTACACCATTTAAGGTGGATCGGGCAATTCGAGTAAGAAGCCACTTTCGGCCGCGTAGGCAGAACTGACATACATGGTAGTTCTGACACAGACTACAATCCGTACAAACAGTCCTAACCGTTAGGTAGCTTATCTGTGTGAGGCAAGCTAACTTGCTAACGTTAGCCGGCCGGAGGTAGATAAGAGTGTTCGGCGAACTACCAGCCAGCTCTAGTTTAGCGAACCGCTCTTTAAAGCATATACAGCTAGCCTGCTTGCTTGCTGATCAATACAAATAGCCTTCGTGGCTGCAAAGGCTACAGAGAGTTAACTAGACTACTTACACCATGATTAAAAGTCAGCTAGGCTACATGGTATGCTGTTTAACGCTCACGTAACTGTATAGCAATACATCTACCAGAAGAGGCTCTAAAACCCCTCAGAGAATCCTCACCTTACATTACTGTCGCGGCTCCGCGCTCGGATAACTCGATATGTCCCGATATCACTGACCTCTGAACGTCCAGAAACTGTCGCTTGAGAACGTATGAGAAGTCAGTGTCCCGATATTTTACGCCGATACTTTATTTACAGAAAAGTGAAGACGTGACTGTCCGCCATCTTTAAATTCAGCGTTGCGGTGACGTCAAATCCTCCAAGCGTGCAGTTTCTGTTCCATTAGAGAAATGTTAGGGCGCCATCTAGTGGCCGGACTTCCTGAAGGTGAATTCCAACGAATGGTCAATCTTTCAACATAATTCAGAAATGCACCTTTATACTATATACTACACTATTTGTATATATATATACTGGGTGTATATATAGATTAAATTACAGGCTTAAATCGGGAGTTACAATGCCTACAACACAGTCAATTTATTTACTGTCCAAAACCACCATACACATGCCTTTTCAGTGTACTGTGTAATGCTGATGATGGTAAAAGGATGGTGAATCTGAAATGATTCATTTTCATATTTGGACTATTTTTCCTTCATGTAAGCCTTCATGTAATGGATTAAAATTAAAAGACCAAAGCCTGATCAAAACACTACCATGAAACACTGTCTCAGACATCAGGTAGCCTATATTTAACACATCAGGTAGCCTATATATAAGCATTTCAGGTAATAACTTTCTGTGAGAGAGATTTTGGAGGCATATAACTCTTTAGACATCTGGTTCCCATCACCATCACTTTAAACACTTCTTACTGTTGAGTTTTTTATATATTAGCACATAAAAATAATCTAACTTTGTTTAAATCATACGCAGATGTTTTCACATAATCTATGGAATTCATCTTCATCACTTTTGTCTTTGTGGAGACTTTGCACTAAGTCAGTGCAAAGATGGATGGTTTGTTGTCACACATCCAAAAGGCCTGGTGTCACCCACCTCCACCACTACTGCAAAATCTGCAGAAACCACATGGGATGGATTAACACAGGACACCATTAGGAACCTCTACAACTCCATGCCATACACGATGGCCCGACACCATACTGAGAGACACTACTTCTGTATGTGTAGCTCAATGAATATTGTCCATATCAGTCTAAATGTATCATCATTTATAGATCCTGGTTACCTTTATCTTCCTTCTCAATAGCAATACTTCTGGGTACACCTTTTCTTTTGATGATGTGCGTATTTTCTGAGTTTAAGGCATTAACTCCAATATGGGACCTATCTGAATAATAAAGGGCCTTAATCTTTCAAATGATTAAATAATGAAGTGATCCAAACAAGCACACAGTTGGCTCAGTCGAGTTAGGTTATTAGTCCTCTGTCACACAAAATAGCTGGTCATTCTTAAACAAAATCTGGATTTATTATTATTATTATTTCTTTTCATTTTTTTTACAATCATACCAGATTAAACATACATATTTCAGAGCAAATTACCTCTCATATCAGCAGTTAACAATCATGTCAATGGACAGCAACAATAAAGGAAACATCACAAATGTTCAAAAGTACCTTGGTGTACAGCTATGTATTTAAAGGGACACAAAAATAGGGTTATTAAAGAATGGAATAAGGCAAAGAGGATAAAACTGAATGGAAAGGAGAGCCAAAAAAAAAAAACACAAAAGGAAACATGGACATACAAAACAACGAGACAGAGTGAAATGTAGGTAGGATGCGAGAGCACGATAAAATTATTTTGCCAAGAGCATATACTGTGCGTACATGAGTCTGTGGAGGTGCAAACGTGGTTATGTAGAAAACTCCTTTTGGATACTGTTTACTCCAGTTTAGTCCATTTAGAATGATTCATTAATGCCATTGAGAAGTAGCCCAAACCATTGCTTAGGTCTACCTTTGTATCGTAAACACATCAGTGTGCTCGAACTATGTAGATAAGGCAGAACAGTGGTACTTCCACTGCTTCTCCCGCCATGCTGTTGTTTTCCCAGACTGGCTGCAGCATTTCTTATAAAGCTGTCCCCCCAACCCCCCAAAAGTTGCATGCATAGATACCAATATGGAGCTCATGCACAAAGACTGAAGTCTTATATCAGTCACTTCATTTTGATCTGTTTAATCAAACTGCCAAACTGTTTTCAGCTTTGTATGGGGCAGGTACGTGAGACCATGAGAATGTTCCATAGGGAAAAATATCATGTGGCCGGCTTATATGTCATTCACTAATGGCCCATGCCATTACATGCCTCCTGAATCAAGTTATACTGGAGAAAAACATTTCTGCATGGGGGCTTCAGAAACTAATGTAAGCAGGTAGAAATAGTACGGAGATCATAACACGCCTGTACAGTCTTAAAAATAAAGGGTTCCTTAATAATTCTTGGCTTGGATGTACAGTTCTAGGAAAAAACCTTTAATTGCTTTAGAACCTTAAAAGGGTTCTTTACATTCAAACATCTTATTTACAAAAAAATGGTTCTTTAGGGAACCAAAAGTGGCCTTTCTACCATAACCTCCCAAAATACATCTTGACATGTTTATTCTTGAGAGGTTCTCATTGGATTCCTGTAGGACTGCACCATTTGATTTGGGCTGGAGAACATGCAGGATGAAAAAATGGGCTGCAAGGCAAAAGGGGAAGAGGCTAAAAGGACAAGAACAGGGCATATAACAGCCTCTATGACTAAATCCACTAAAAAAAGAAGAAGATAAGGTAAGCGTACTGCCTTTTATGCTATATTATTCCACCTGTAGGCGTCCTAGCCTCACACTAACATGCACTGCAATGCAGCTATTTCAATAAAGGAATATTTGTTTTCTATTTCTAATTCTTTTGATTTCTTTTTGCACTGTGGGCTCTCGGGAGACAACCGAGTGACAAAAAGCTGTACCCTATTCTGTGCAGGATAGAAAGCGCCGCTATAATAAGCTATGGAGTTACCGAGCAATGCATGTCAGAACCCTGAGTGCCACAGCAGACCAAGATTTGGTTCATTCTTCCCATCCTGGGCATGTCCTAAGAAGTAGGATGCAGGGCCATGCAGCAAACAGGTCAGGAGTTTAGGAAAGAGATGATGCTTTGGTGAAAATTGCCATTGCTGTCCCTTTGCCCAGCTTGAGTCCATCATGCTGAACTGTACCATAGTCCATCCTATATATTTAGGACAGAGTAAGCAGGACAGCACAAGGTTAAGGGTGCGGAGTACATTCAGTAGAAGCTCAGTGACACCTTGGCGGCACAAAGGACGCTGCATCAGCTCAAAGTTTAAAAACGAGTCTGAGAACAAGAGTCGTAAAATCCAAACCCAGTTCAAATTCAGTTGAAAACTAGAGCCCTGATCTTAGAAAACAGAAAAACAGAAATTTACTGGAAGTCTACTGATTAAAAACAAAATCAAACCAGAAACAGAAACGTTACTGGCATCACAGCATCCAAAAAAATAAATTGGCAGAAATAAAACTTGTACATTTCTTTGTATCTACTGTTGACCGTCCTTTATAAAAGAGACTGGAGAGGTGATGTAAGTATGTGAGACAGCTTTTAGTGGTCAAGTAACAGTGCTCCATCCACTCTCTTTTGGAAGACAGAAAAATAGAGATATTTTGGCATGCCTCTGCAAAAAGCTTTGCGCTCTACTTGTGATCAAGTAGCACTGTTTACCCAAGAATGCAGTGAAACTGGTGAAAATGCAATGAGAATGCCACTGTTCACCCAAAAACAGTGAGAGAGTTCACTTAAGAGACCACTTGCAATGATAATCAGACTCAGATAAGAAAAAAGAAGACATGAACCTTACGAAGGGTATGAGAGGGTCAGATGTCTAGTGTAGCTGAGGGCAAAACTGAGACAGTACACCACTGTATCAACTTTAATATATATACGCACACCCTAAAGAAGTCCTCACGAGGTGTGGGAGTCGAGCAGAACCAAACGGCAAAGACACAAAACTTAAAGGGTAAGAGTCAGTGTAGAGGTAGGCAAACCCATGTGATGATGTGGCGATGGCCAGAGCTGTTTCAGAATCAGTAGAAGGGCTTTCACACGGTTTGTGATATGGACATTTAGGCCGAGTGTCTTACGGCTGCAGTCACTGTGGGGCTGCTGGACACTCACGGCCCTCATGTTCTTTCCTGGTGTCAGTCCATGTTCCCACTGTCTGACTGGGAAATGTTAAGTGTGTTGGCAGAGGGAAAAAGGTCTCGGTGGTCAGTTGGACTGTGGTAGTCGGAGGTGAGGTCAGGCTCCAGCAAAGAGGACAGGGTGAAGTGGGAGGAGCCCTTTTTTAGGCACTGAGAATAAAAGTTCAACAGCAGGTCCAGCTTGTTCTCTATTGACTGCACCTGAGAGAGCAGAGAGGGACACTGTTAGAGGCAGAATCTACCGCACTGTGCAGAGTAAGGTACAGGACCTGATCTCAGAAGTTTCAAATGACAAACGAAAACTAGAAGAGTTATTGCACAGCTTAAGGAATTAGAGAACAGTTGCGAAGCTGTTGCTAGGTGGCTGTTTGGTATCCCAGGTGGATGCTATGACATATGGTTAATAGGGTGTCGCTTGTGGACATGCATCATAGTATACTGGGTGCACATTTTTTCCCTAACATTCATCATTCCAGTGGGGAAAAAAAATCACCACTTGACCATCAATTCATCATTCAACCAACCAAAGAAAGCTGTGTATAAGCCCGCCATTCCCAATCAGACCAAACATTCTATAATGGGTAAGTTATTAATATCTCACAAATCACAGAATAAATTTGTGGATACAAATCTGGCTTAAAAATAAAAATAAATAATAAAGAAAACGAAGAATGTTTTGTCACATAACAATCATTTTGTTTATTGCTTTGCAATGTGCAGTTGCTAAAAATGGAAAGAAAAAAAATCATACAATTTCACACACATGTTAAAGACACATAGAGTGCACTTTGTAAGCTCTGTTCACAAGTAGATCTGGTACTGCCCATCATCCATATTAGACATTATAAAATAGAAAAAATTAAATAGGTGAAAAAGAGAGGTATTGCTAGATGTATTTTTAATTTGTCCTTCTTACATGAAAAAAAAAATCAAGAGTCTTGTTTTCTTATTCACTCATCTTCTAAACCACGTAGTTCTACAGGGTCAAAGGAGGTGCTGGAACCTACACCAACACCCATAGGGCACACATACAAACACACACACACACACGCATGAACATGCACGCACCTAGGGACAAACAAGGATCTCCAATTCATCTCACTGCATGTCTTTGGACTATAGGGGGAAACCGAATCACCTGGAGGAGACCCACACAGACACGGGGGGAACATACAAACTCCACACAGAAAGAAACATGGACTCCCCAGCCAGGGGCCATGCTAACAGTGAGGTCATAGTGGTGACCAACTGTGCCACTGTGCCGCCCTTATTCTTCCCTCAAAATTAATTCAAGCATTCATTACTTGGCCATGCCTTACCTGCTTCTCCACTTTAACTACACGTCCCATCATGCTCAGCTCATCTAGCGGGTCCAGTTCCGGAGGAGTCTTTTCACCCTTTTCCGTTCTCACCTTCTTATCGGACTGAACAGCACCACGGCCAACGATCTGATCTACCCTTTTTAGGCAGAACAGTGTGTCAGTGTAGTCTATGTGTTTTGTAATTGGATTTTATGAATTTTTTATACACCATTGTAATTTTTGTTGTTAGACATAAATCATCATTTTTACTTTGTGGAGCTTAAAAAGCGAAGGCTTCAGAAACTAGCACAACTTCTTATTGAACTAAACCTTGTCTGCAGGCTCTTGATCCTCCCCAGCATGTCCAGGTGTCCGGCCGAATACTGCTCAATCACATCCTTCACGTCATATGGTCGTAGTGTTTCCTTGAACTTCCGCTTGGCTACCAGGAATTTGAGAATTCTAAATGTAAACAACAAACACACATACAGTGATTCCAAAAGCCTTGCATGTTTTACAGCCTCAAGAAACAATACAAACCGTGATAATGATACAATGATACCACTCCAGCGGGGCAGGACAGGCTACAAGCTACAGCCTACAGACTTCAGCCATGTCTATGTGTGAGGAGGAGAGAAAAGTAGAACAGGCAAAACCTATACAAACTCTGATCCAGGTATCACAGGAATAAGACGGATACAAACACGGCTGCAGGGTGACTTTAATAGAACTGTTACTTTACAGTAACTACATGGTGGGTGTGTACTACTCTGAGTATTAAATAGATCAAACTAGATCAAGTTGTTCTGCGTTATTAGAGAGAGAAACAGGAGCTACCACCCCATGTGGGAGACTGGGGGTTCAAATCCTAGTCTAGGTAACAAATGCTGAGCTACATCAATAAGAGTCATTGGGCAAGACTCCTAACCCTGTAATATGTATAACCCTGTAGGCTGCTCTGGATTAGAGCGTCAGATAAAAGCATAAACATGTAAAATGTAAATATGTTTGTGAATAAGTAACTTTTACTCTTTCTCTATTTGTCCACATTCTCATTTACAGCTCAGCTCTCTTTTTGTGCTCAGTTTGATTCTGTTCTCTTGGTTCAACACAAGGACTGCTTTGCCGATGCACACCTTAATTACTTTTGGACATTTCAGCCATTATTTTTAGATTAAATGATGCCAAAAAGAGATGAATGGAGCCTAACAAACCTTACTACCTTCACAGATAGCTGATGGACAAACTAATTGCTATACTTAACATTCAGTAAAGTCTGAATGAAACATAACAGCTATAAATAAATGATAATACATGGATTAAAAATGCACTGATTAGACTGACTGTTTGAGTATGGCTAATGAGCAGCTTGACCGATACCTCTCTGTCCAGCCCTGCAACCCTGCTCCACCCCCATACAGAACTAACATCATTGTCCAGCTTTTTAAATGTAGCTATATAGTAGAAACCAGTAATGGAAGATGAACAAATGGACAGATTAAGGGACAGATGTGAAGGAGCGAATGAATGAACAATGTTTGTTTATGAATAAATTAATAAACAGGTGACAGGCAGCTGCAGAGAGGAGATACAGCTTAGTAGCCATAGGCTTAGCTTTAGCTCACTAGGTTTCTCTGACTCCAAAACTGTTTTGTGTGGGGAGAGAGCATTGTGATAGGTTAGGAAACGTCTACACGAGTGTTGCTCGAGATTAGGGCTGCCCAGCTCACAGAGAGAAGAGCAATATGGTGAGATACAGTATATTGGTCATTTAATTATATAATTATATATAGCACATATTTACTCATATTTATTTCTGTTTTCTATTTTATTTCATTAGGAAGAAAAGGGGTGTCTTTAAGGGTTTCACCAATATGGGATGTGTCAACTGATGCCAATATCCAGTCTTTTTATGTACATATCTAGCTGTAAAGTCCAGAATAAATATTACTGGACATGGTCTTAGATTTGGACTGCAAACATGATGTCAGAGAGGCTTGACATAGTGTAAAGGTCAGTTTCCTTTATCAACCCCAGCTCTGATTCTTCTTGTTGCTCTTCATGTAGCTAGATTGACAAAAACACAAAACACACCAGATAGCATCAGCCCACAGGTGCACTCAAACTGCTGCCAGGTGCCATGATAGACTTGCCCAGGAGCTTTTTACAAGAATACCCTATCACTTGTCAGCAGCGATCCTGCCTTTATTGAAGTGACTTCCCTTTATTAGGAGACATGAGGGACATAGCTTCCCAACTCAGAATCTCCTAACCCTGCTGCAAAGCCACTTGCAGCCAGCAGGGGGAGAGACCGGACCTAGATAAGAAGCAGCACTGGCCACAGCAGGTGAAATAAATCTAAGGGCCAAGATGTGTTTAAAAAAAGAACCATTGTTTTGCAGGAATAGCTTGCGTGTGCGAGTGCCTAGCTGTGCATCTCTGCCTGGATGATGGCGCCGTTTCTGCTGGCAGGATGCAAGAGGAACTCTACAGCTGGTGCCTCAGCACACGTCAAGCCTCCCAGAACCCAAGTTTCTTGATGACTCTTGAGTTTAGGGTTTTTTGCAGGCTGCATTTTTTCCCCCCTCTAATTTTGCACGTAGCTGCACATTTCGCTAGGGTGGGTCTCAGGTGTGGATGAAAGAGAGGGGCAGGAAAAAGAGAAGGAGAGAGGGAAAAGCAAAAAGAAATCCCATTTATTTCCACTCTCCAAGGGTTTCCATAAAATGCTGACTCTCCCGTGTCAATGGCAATGCACTGTAAGGTCGTATCGTTATACTGTCAGCCTTTAGACTACCCCACCCCCAAGCAACCTTTTAGTTGGCGTCCCTAATAATAGCTGCAAGAACATCGTGCTTGGATACTCCCTGTATCCAAGGAAAAGTGTGGGCTACCATAGACGTGTATGCTAAGATATCTGAAATCCCCAAAATAGAGTTAATAATTATCGATTATAATGTGACCTAAAGCTTGAGGGTTATTTATTGTTGTTTATTGTTCTCTGGGTTTGGCTCAGTTTATCATATTGAGGACATCTGGTGCACGTCTTTTTCTCCTGTGCTCTGGAACTTCTCGCTAAGCCCAGCTCATGCATTCCTGCAGGGGAATGCTGATGAACTATAATACTCTCCTTAAAATGAAACCTCAGCATTGTGTACAGCTAAATTTGCTTGCTTCCAAAGGACATCAATCTTATCCAGGGTGCCTTACGCAAAATGCAAAATGCTGTTGTGTCACCAGCCACAATGCACCTGTGAGTATCGCACACCTGGAGCTTTGTTTTCTGTGCATTCTTGAAGTCAACTAAACCAGTCAGGCCAAAAGGCTCAGATTTAAGCTGTGATAATTCCACATAGTGACTGGTACTATGTGGCATTCATGGGTCAGATTAAGGTCAGATTGAATTAGCTCTCTACTGTGCATTTACAGCTAATTTAATATACGACAAAAGTAGGGCTTTTATTCTACTGAGGATAATAAGATTAATAAGGCAAAAGACACACCTTTAGTTTGCAGACTCAGGTTTTTAGTTTCCTAGTTCTTCATTATATCAGTGTTTGTTCACATGGTTACATGCACTATTCTCATTTGCTTTGATTTTAGTTTGGGTTTTTTTGTTTTGTATTTTTGGAAAAACATGTTTGTTTACTTGTTTTGATTTATGACAGACAAGAAACTCAAAAGTTTCAAGTTTCCATTTCAACAAATTATATATGATTAACATTGATATATTGATACATTGATATATTTAAGCTTAAAACTGGAAAGAGAGTGCTGGAAGAGGCAAATTTAAAATGCCAACCTTTAAAATGGCTCTACGAAAGGAGGTGAAGATTCAGAACCAAAATACACAGAACCAAAAACAACAGATCCTTAAAAAATACTCCCAATGAATCCTGTATTCTGTAGTTACAATACTTTATATCTGCATTAATATACAACACCTGGCCTAAGCTTTTATAATGGCTTGTAAGCAGGTAGGAGTACATACATAACACTTACTAAAACAAGAGAGTGTGACTTTATCATTTCAGGATTTAAAACTCATTATAATATCAGCACATTAGGACACTGCTGTAATGCACTGTAACTAAGGGTTGGGATACTTTCTGTATAAGAACCAAACCAATCACAACAGCAGTTACCAAAATAACTCTGTGACACACCATTTTCTTTTAAATATTCATGCAAATATTCATAGAAAAACGTAACTAAACAAATAATATTAGAAGGAGTTATGGAATCTGACTTTAAGTCATACACTCTTCCTTTATAAAGTGTTTACATGTATTTATAACTGCTTATAAACACTTGTACCTAACCATGCCAGGTATTACATGGTGTTAGGTATGCCTTGTAATGCCTTATCTTAAGTATTATAAATACAGGACTCAAAGAAGGCTTTGCCACTATTAATTAGTCCCAAAATCCTCACGTAGGTTCTGGGAAAAAAACAAATCCTCACCCAGAAGGTACAATTTTTCAGATCATATATTGGGCGCAAACTCTGGGCTATGCTTTTTCATGCTGTCCCATATCTTCAGGATGACACAAGAGCCAGAGAGTTATCATCTGCATTTCGTTTTCCAGGTATTGAGATTTGAGCCAATAATTGTACATTTTTGAAAACGCTTTGTGCTGATAATAATAACAATCATGATATTGATGTATCACTTTTGTGATAATATGATGCTGCTCTAATGTTAAAGCAGTGCTCATCAACCATTTCCCTGGAGATCTACTAAGCTTAGTTCCATCCTGCATCTAACATGCAGCCCTTCCCTAACCTAACACTAAGGCAGCTGATCCAACCAATCACAACCTTCTCCAGAAGTTAATTAGCCGGAGCAGGTGTGGTGGACTATGGTTGGAATTAGATTCCACAGGAAAGTAGGGCAGGATCAGGTTTTGTGACGACTGTGTTAAAGCTACACTGTGTAAGATCTTGGGATTCTGGTATAAATGTGTAATTTCATACAACTGTAGGTTACTTCGGACCACAGTACTTAAAGAGAACTCAAAGTCAAAACATGGTAAAGGATGTGTCTTCCGAGAATACGAGTGAATGGCCTACTATTGTCATCAAATCTTAAATAGTGTTAGGTTAATTTGCATTTGAGACCTAAACATTGTGGCAGACCTTTTACTGAATGTGTGACGTATAAACGAATGCCGGGGCAGTTGTGGGCTGGAGGTTAGGGAACCAGCCTTGTGACCGGAGGGTCGCCGGTTCGATTCCCTGAACTGACAGTAACGACTGAGGTGCCCTTGAGCAAAGCACCTAACTCCCAACTGCTCCCCGGGCGCCATGGATAGGGCTGCCCACCACTCCGGGTAAGTGTGCTCACTGCCCCCTAGTGTGTGTGTTCACTAGTGAGTGTGTTTGTGGGTGTTTCACTTCACGGATGGGTTAAATGCGGAGACTAAATTTCCCCACTGTGGGATCAACAAGGGATTAAAATCTACAAAAAGCTTTCTCAAAATCTGCTTCGATGTCTGTGAATTTTTACCACACTATCAGGTTTACATCGTAACTCAGACGAGAGCATGCAGGCCATATTTTACGGTCTCGCTTCTTTCAATATTAACCCAAAAAACACAGTGCCTACCATTTCAAAAGAGCTGAGGTAGGAATTTCACGGGTTGTTTGTGTAGTGGGGAGATTATTCACACCTACCAGGGCTGAGCTTCCTCTTACCATGGACACAAGCCACGAAAATAACCAGTCCATATTGCTGGGAATTGATTAGTTGATGGATGACAAACCTTATCAACTGCAATAAGGACAACCACTTATCAGCTAGAACATGTCAGCATTCGTACATCTTTTATTACTTTCTGCTTGTTTAAACAAAAATCCGAGCTTGTAGCTGAAGGTTGCCATGCCCCTTATGTGTGTCATCCTTCATTGTCATCGTAATAGTTATATTAATAGTGCTTGAAGTTTGCTTCTGAAAAGGTCATGGCTGAGGGAGCATTTTCCATGCCAAGAGTCCTTTACGATAAACAGCTCATTAAAAACCAATGGAAAGCCAAGGTGATGTACATAAAGTGTTCACTTACGGCCAAATGACCAGAGAATTCATCTCAAAGTCGGTAATAATGCAAATAAGAACCAGCAAGTAGTTATTTCAGTAGATCCAGACATATAAATAAATGCACCTGGCCAACGAAATGACCAGATTTCAGAATGCAAGTTAATCTAGAAGCCAAATGGCAGCTTTGGCAAGACCACACAGCTTCTATACTCACCTAACTGCTCGAATTAGGGTCTTCACTGCTGGTATAACATCCTCCATAGCAACGTCACAGTACGACTTATCCTCAGTGCTCTCTTCTCCAACTCCCTCTACTTTAAGGCAGATAAGAGAAACCCACATGGTGGTGTTTATATGAGAGTGAATGTGATCTCTAGGGCTGCGTTCACATCATAAACTTCACTACTATGTGTGATTTCAGAATTAGAAGCAGAATCAAGCTTTATTGGCCAAGCATGTTCACACATACGAGGAATTCATTTTTGGTTACTTTTCAGATCCCAATTTTTAGCTTTGGTTGTTCACATCGGTTTCTGTACATGACCCATTGACTCAAATGTGACCACAACAGTTCTCAGCTGTGTGCATGTTTCTATCACTGGATGAGGATGATGACAGCAACGTGCGCAGAGATAAGAGTGATTATAATAATTACAATAATTCTGATTTGACCATTATCATTACATACTTTTATTACAACATATAGCCACATGTGATGGTGGCAAATCTGGAAACATAAAATTTAGACATGTTTCATGTTTAATTGAAATCAGAATTGTGGCACCCTGTAACGTGAACGTGGTTTATGGTAGCACTAGCATACCGTCTGCGGCAGGACGAGGTTTGAGCCGGAGTGAAGTGCGGAATCGAGTTCGGTCATTGAAGCTCCAGCTCTTCTGCACCTTGCCTGGGCTGGTGGCTTCTGGTATGTTTTCAGTGCTAGGCGAGCGGCGCACGCTCCCTGGGGGCACAGGGGAAGAAGCCTTGCCCCGGATTGCCTGAGTGGAGCGGGAATTGTTCATCCTAATGCGGTCCCGGAATGGAATCTTCCCACTGCCAGCACATTTAGAACAGTGTATTCACAAACAACAGACTGATGTTTTCAACTAGTAAATAAGGTTAGTACAAGCTGTTATCATCCCAAACAAAAACCTTCTATATATTACAATATATTCCAGATATACTGCACAGAGTAGAGGACACGTCTTTAAAAAAACATACCCCATGAGCCCATTTGATATTTTTTTTAATTATTTAGATATGTATGTCTATGTGAAGGGATTAGTGTAAAAACATTAAAGACTAAAATGGGGCAAATCATTTTACAGAATCCTATAGAATAAGCAATCACCGCATTTAATAATATATTCAGAGATTAACAGAGATTATTAAGTGGATTTTACGACACTATGACTCAAGTAAATATGTTACTTCCTATTTCTTGTCCAATTTAGTTTGGAAACTTAAAGTCTGTAAGAAAATCTAGGCTTTTAAATCTATTCTCATGTACAGGAACACAGCATAGATTAATTTGAAAAGTGATTATATAGTACATCCGCACTTAAGCTTGCTGTTTCATGTTCAATGTGTATTTTTAAGCCACATCGTTCTACTGCTCTTACACTGGATGAATTGGAGCTGTTCCTAGCTAAGAATTTTTGGCAACACTTTACTGTAGAGTGCTAAATATAGAAAAGAGTAAATTAATTTAATTAGACTATGCATTTTAGTTTTCATTTGATTGATTTTAATTTCTCTTTATCTATTTAAACAAGATCTGTTCTGATTGGCTGATTCTGGCTGAAACATTTCTTAGAACTTCTATACGAGAGGGCGGAGCTAAACTTGCTGTAGACTGGATAGGTGAATATATGTAAATGAGTTGGTTCCTGCAATTTCACAGAACAATGAATTAATTTAATATATATATATATATTTTTTTATATATTATATATATATATATATATATATATATATATATATATATATATATATATATATATATATATTTTTTTATATATTATATATATATATATATATATATTTTTAGACTACTTTATTTCAAAACAGTGAGGGAAATTCAGTTTTCCATGATATGGAAAAAGAGTGTCTCTATTGTTCATATATCAACATATTTTAATAAATTTGACTGGGCTTATTGGGTACACAGATGGGCTTAAAGGGACATTTTATTACAAGATCTATATAATAATCAGGTTTATTTAAAGTTAAGCTTGTTAAAGATAGAATATACAGTATAAGAAAAGACAGACGAATGAGCTGAAAACATGTATATATGTGTTGAACGATGGTTAGAAGTTACGTAATCGACACTACAGACAATAAAACCTGGAGAAAATACCGTAGCGTCACGTCAGGTGACACATAGGTTTTAAAAGCCTACCAAACTCTTCAGTCTTGATAGTACTGGTTTCAAAATGACTAAAATGTATATAGCAACATATTTCTCATGTACTGTGTGTACACAAATTAAAATGCACAACACTGACATAAGCTTACACCAAATTGGCTGGAATAATATGTTAAGGTCCGCTACATAAAACATTCCTAACTCTCTACAATCAACAAAAGCAAATGAACAATAGTAACGTTATACCGGTGTGCACTCTGTGGTTGGTCAGCCATTTAAATGAATATTTAAATCGCTGAAGGAGCATTAGCAAATATATTAGCAGACGTAGCAGTTTCATTTCGCTAGCTGAAATGCTCTGGTAGATTCAGAATTACAAAGGAGACAAAGTGGATTAGCTCACATCACGCTACAGGAGCAAGCACTAACAGAAATAATGCAATAGTGCTCAGGCAAAGGCATGCACGGTAAACACACACTGCAGGGAACATTCATGTTAGCATATCTCACAAGCTGAGGTTGAGACGATCAAGGGTCTGCAGACACAATATTCATTTTCTACAAACACAGGAAGTGCTCTCTTAAAAAGATGGTTCCTAAAAGGTTCTATTTAGACCCATCCTGTACAGGCTCAGTTCACGGATTTATGCCCTACATTCTCCTGTAGAATTTCTAGACATGATCCAGAATGTATAGCTCCATCAAATGATGGCAAGCTGTCTTGTTATCTAATAGCAGCAAAGCAACCTTAAACTGTGATGCTACCACCTTCATGTTTCATAGATGGAATGAGGTTCTTATGCTGGAATGTGCAGTGGTATTAAACATAACATCTCTCATTTAAGCCTTTTAATTTTTTCATTTAAGATTTTCTTTTTGCATATTCTGCATTATTCCAGTAGTCTCCTGTCTCAGCTTTACTGGCTAAGTATGTTCTTTAGCAAACAGACTTAAAATGTCCCTCCTAAAATGCTATGCTATCACTCCATATATGCTATTCTTTTTCAGTTTAGGCCTGACTGGACTTGTGAGCATTAGCTGGTATAAGGGAAGCCTATATATGTTACCCTTAGGTTCTCTTGCTCTTGAAGTCACACCCCTCCAGGAAAGTGCGTTCGGTCTTCTGCGTTTGTAAACAATCTGCCTGACAGTGAACTGGGGAAAGTGAAACTCATCATATATAGTTTTGGAACCTCTTCCAGCCTAAATGAGTATTGACAAATGTTTGTCTGAGGTCCTCAGTAATAGCCTGGATTAAGAAATGTGCGTGGTAAAGACTTTGATGGCGAAAGCTCAGGTTATTTTTTTTTAACAGGGTTGGATCAGCCACACTTAAATCTGATTGTCATTCAGATACTTTTACCAGCAAAAATGTAATGTTTGATCACTTTATTCATAAATGGACAAATAAATAGTTCTTTTTATCTATTATTATGGCTTAAATATAGATCGGATCTGTTTTAGGTCACATTTATGTAGAAATAATAAAGGGTTTACAAACATAGAACCAGAATATAGAATATAGAGTATAGAAAAGAGAAGTAGCCTGATAGTTTCATTATACTGTATTTAGAACTTATGGTTCTAAATAGAAATATTCCTATTGCTATATAACCCCTGAAGAACCATCTTTGTAGAGCATTATAGATTATGCCGAATGCGCTCACCACTGTCCTCAGAACATCATAAAGACGGTACTGTCATATCATTTCTGCTCTAAACTACATAATACATGCAAAAGTCATTCTGCCAAACCTTTGCAATACCTCCTTTAGCAGGGCCGCAGTCACATGCATCAGAGTTTAAGCCTGTTATGTCATTATTATGTATGCAGGATTGGCCCAAACTGAACATGCGAGTCATATGCCTGGCCCAAAGGCCTTCACACCCCAAGCACCAAAAGATCTAAACCACACAAAGGCTCATAATCCAGCATGCAAGTCTTGCTGATTAACTACACCTTGAGTTTTAAACATTCCTACATCCTCATTACGTACATGCGAGATAAACACCTGAGAGCTCTCTCATGAGGTAGAGACATACAGTGGGCAATGCTCATACTGGTATCCAGATAAACCATGAAGAACAGCGATTCAGCAAACCATGAAGAACGGCAATTTAATTACCTCTGAACTCATGGTTTATATTGACCTTTCTAGCACAGGCAAAACCTCAAGCAGAACTGTACTCCTCATCTCCCTGGTCTGGTTCTCACACGCTACAGGCCACTCTCAGAGATTACTGAACCAGAGCCACCTTTGTTCTTCTTATGAAGATATGTTAGGAATGTGCAAAATCCTAAACTAATGCTTTTTAGCAGAGCTGTGAATTGTGTTGCTTTAGTTGTGATCCAAAACAACGCTCCCAGTCATGTGAATCTGTGAAGCCACTAAATGTTTGCTAATCTAATATTCTAAAAGGGAATTGATGTCACTCAGTGAGTGGAACATGGTGATTCAAATTAGTAATAAAGGTGGCAGGAACAAATCGCTGCCGTAAGAAAGCCTTGTACCTCTAAAGTAGTTAATCTATGTTACATGTAATGGAATTCTATTGCACGTAACTTTGGGCCACTTCTATTGGTAAACCGATCATATAGTATCCATACATTATAAAGCATGGGAGTTACGAGGTTTTGATATGCCAGCAACAGTGCTGTTGTACAGGAGAACTCTACTATCACTGAGGCTCGCTCAGGCAAGCAGCTGCTCTGGACCAGCAAGGCTCTGAAACGGTCAGGCATAGGAGGGGGAGTCGTGCCTATTGTGTAGCAGGCACTGTGACATGGATACCTCTGCTTGCAGCCAGCATGAATCCGGAAGAAACCCCGCTTTTTAGATATGAGCTGACTGAGGAGACACACAAGGCAGAGGGGGAAAGCGTGAGGGCTGTGAGGGGAAGTGGGCTGTGGCAGGACACAACAGTTAACACTTGTTTTCTTTATGTGGCTATCATCAGCTAATTCTATAGCCAGAATGAATTTTTCATTAACTTAACAAGAGCCATCACAGATGTGCAAGTAGCTCGTGCCATGGGCACTTATATACATTAAATACCCCCATTGACTTTTTAATACCCCACAGGCCTTGGCTTTTTTAACCCTGTGCTAGAAAACATTTGGATAGTTCCTTCCTTTTGGCCTGGACAATGTGGCATTTCCACTGTGCAACAGTCCATTTGAAATGAACTTGACCCCAGGGAAGTCATTTGTGGATGTTGTTGACACACAGTGTTGACTATGCATAGTGCAGGTGGAGTTCACCCTCTGTCTCACGCTAGGTTATATTTCCCATAGACTTTCCGGCCACTTACAACCATAAGCTGATAACACCCACTCAAAAACAAGTGCTACTTTGTTACAGGAGGACAGAGTAATATCTCAGTAAGCTGGTTGAGTCTTCTAAACGTTTCACAACCATCTCGAGCACAGCTAAGAAACGATACCGGGATCAGTCGTATGTATTGTTGCATGAATGTGTAGGTTTGAAAGAGGAGGGGTTAGGTTAAAGGACACTTAATACAATTATTAAGGCATGAACAGAGGGAAGGTTTCATTTACAAGCAGGGACAGCATGCAGATCCTGCACATGTGGAAATTCAGGCCATGTTTTAAATGAAAAGCTACAACCACATGTGCCG
>JAMWET010007728.1:0-22500 GCA_024036415.1 Prochilodus magdalenae
TTCAGCAAGCGGTGATGCCCCCATCCTTTTGGTGCCAGCACCATTGCCAGACAGCTGCACGGTGCAGAACGCTGCGATGACTGCTCTTAACACCACGTCACCAAAGACTGCAGTGGTGTCGTGCCAGACTGTCATGGATTGACATCTTCTGTGACGAGTCCCGCTTTAGTCTTGGTGGAGACGCCTAACGAATCCGTGTGGAGGCACCGTGGTCAGCACCAAGATGAACAGTTTGTTGTCACACGTACGTTTGGTGTCCCTCCACCTCCACCCCTACCGCACCATCTGCAGGAACTGTGTGAGGATGTTCAAGCTGCATGGGATGGATTATCACAGGACACCATTAGGAACCTCTACAGCTCCATGATGCCGAGACGTCTGGCATGTTGGGTAGCAAACATGGCCGCCCAACATCACCATACTGAGAGACAGACTTCTGTATGTGTAGCTCAATAAATATTGATCATATCAGTCTAAATGTATCATCAGTTATTGATCCTGGTCACCTTTATCTTTCTCCCAACACCACCACACTCCCACACCGTCTTCTGACAATGGGTATATGTATAGGAGCTGTACATGTTTGAACCCGTACTGGTATTGCTTGTACTATGCAACAGGAAAAGACTTCTCCGAGAGTACCGCTGATAGAAGTGAGACGCCCAGACATACCGCATGGCAGGAAAACAAAATGAACATGTTCCGAATTCCCGGTGCACGTTCTCCAAGAGTCTAGTCTAAAAATCTCCTCGGAATTGAAGTTTACATAAATAGAAGTATTAAACCGTGGAAATGTCTGTTATCCGCATCACTCGCTTCCGTGATTATATATAAGGTGCACATTGCACATCTAATAAGACGCAGATGACACAATAAGGTTGCTGTTTTTTTTTTTTTTTTTTCCCCTCTCCTCGCACGACTGTTACTTTTCTCTCCCGATGATTTACACCAATAATGAATGCTGAAGCGCCGTCAGACCTGAGAAACACTCTCCTCGGGGACATCTCGGCTTTCTCTCCCGGCACGTGACTCCCCCCCCCCACTCCTCTCGACTCCCTCCCCACCCACCCACCCAACAATCTTACGCTCTACATTTCAAAAAGAAAAGTGATTCAAATGTTAATTAGCTGTTACTTACAGCAGCCGACCTCCAGCACATTCGCCACCTGTGCCGGAATGAGGCGAAATGGCCCTTGAAGCCGGGAAGTGTTGAGCAAACAGTCTTCTTGCACAAGGTGCAATCACTGCACGGGAGTGCACGGCGTGGCATTGGAGAAAGCCGCGCGTCTGCCGAGCATGGAATCTTATTAGGTAATGACAGAGTAGGAGGTAATCAAGTTGAGATTGTGTTTTTCGCAGAAAGGGGACAAAAGGAAGCTCTGGATTCGAGGAGCCCGGGTTTTTTTCTTCTCCTCTCTTTCTCTCTCTCTCTTTTTTTTCAACCCCCCCACCCAGAAAGAGCAGTGATGAATGTGGCACCGAATTGAAAAGCCCCGAGATTTCACGTGCGGAGCCATGGAGCTCGCGAACGGCCCTTATCTCCTTCTCCTTTTCTTCGGCCCCCCGAATTATTTCCTTGAAAACCTGTTATGTGATGAAAGAAAATAATATGTTTTGAATTGTCTTCTATCTGCGCTGATTAAGTCAATGCTCATAATCATAGCTTCTTAACAGCGCGTCTAATGTCGCCCCGGCCTAACCCCCCTTTTTAGGAACATATAAATTACGCTGATTAACACTGTTGAGCGTTCATATGTATTTTCACTTTTTATTTCCACACAACAGATTGCATATTGTAGCGACGTGAAAAATGCGTCGCAAGGTGCAAAAATGTCTTCTTAATTCCGCGCCGCAACAACACGTTGCCATTGTTAACGTCCCGAGATGTGTCAAAAACGTCCACGGTTCGTCGCACGTTCAAAGGAAGGCAAAAACACCAGGGTGCTTGATAAGCACTTTATTAGGAACACCTCACTTCTACCACAATGCTCGACGGATCCTTAGATCGCACTTGCTTGCTGATTAGCATCACCAGAGCTGAGCCTTGACCATTCGCTGGTTTGTGATTATCCCCAACCACTTAAGATGACACTGCTAATGGGCTAATACTGTTGAATCTATGGGAAGCCCATTTCATGGAGCACTGAACTGTTTCCTTTGGGCATTTAGCAGATCCTCTTATCCAGAGCGGTAAGGTCATTCATTTTACAGGTAGGCCAGTGTAGTGTTTGGAGTCTTGCCCAAGGACTCTGTAGCTCAGCATTTGCTACCTAGACTGGGATTCAAACCCCTGTCTCCCTCATTGGGTGGTAGCTCTCTGACCTCTCTTACAAATGACCTTTCTGACCTCTCTGACAAATGACCTTCATTGAATCACAATGAAGGTCATTTGCATGTATCGGTTTTAAAGACACACCAAAAACTGTTTAGTTCTTAAGAGAGACAGTAATCAATCAGTTTGATTGGGCATGGACTGGACAAGTTTCTGGATGGAGGCCACATCAGTGTTCAGACACTCTTCCATCAAAGAATTGGGCAGTTGGGCCAGATTTGGTGGATGCCTTCCTTGGCACAATTCCAAGTAGGGTTTATTGTAGACTGGGATTTTCCCACTGCTGGTAGACCTGTATGACCGTACTCTTCCATACACCTGCAGATTCAGCTACTTCCTTTACACTATGGTCTTTGGCCACGCCCAAATACTCAGTCACTCCTTTTAGCCAATCATTAACATCTGCTCTGGAGCGTTTTCCACACATGGAACGAGACATTCCCCGCACTGTAGCACCTCTTCCCAATCTATGGATCCCATCACTTACACACCGCAGATATTATTTATAGACCCACCATCTTCATGCAGCGCCATCTGCTGAAGTCTGAAATTACTACCACCTAAAATATGATGGTGACTGAGGTTTTTTTGTGTATATACATATATATATATATCATCGCTGTCCAAAGAAAAACATGTATCTCCACTTTTGTCCATTTTTACATTTATGCATCATTTGAACACATCAGCAGCCATTTACACTGAGTGAGAATCTCATGACGAATGGACCAATAGAAATGACCCAAAACTGTTTGGAAAGACGTCTGGTTCCATTGACTTACATTGAAGTTAAATTAGGTTTTTGGCCTCTCCTGTAAAGTTGCTATTTTGGAGATACTTGTTTTTTTTTTGGACACAGACGATATATATATATATATATATATATATATATATATATATATATATATATATATATATATATAGAGAGAGAGAGAGAGAGAGAGAGAGAGAGAGAGAGAGAGAAATGAATATTGTACCAAAGAATAAATAAATAAATATAACAGAATGAAAGATTAAGGAGAGGTCAGTCGTTGTGTGCATTGCTCCATAGATGACAGTGAGACACTGAGAGTTTGAACAGACATCTACCAGCCCCTTAGCCTAGGCCTAAGCCTAGCCTGATTTAAACATATTGGAAAGGCCTTGTCTAATGGGGCAGGCATAGCCCCCTGGTGCCCCCCACAGTGTCAGGCCTGCACCAGGTTTAGCAACTCTAGTAAGAACCCGAAATGAGACACAAGCTCAGGTATCCTGAAGCGTGGCAAGTGATAAACAGCATTTCAGCCTGATGACCATGCTCTGCCTAATAATAGTTCTTCTGCATCAACATTACAGGCCCCCTGAGACTCCCTCGCAGCGACAGGCCTGCACCAGATTAGCGCAATTCTTGCCAGAACCTGAAATGAGCTGTGAGATCAGGAACGTTCAAGAGCATTTCAGCCTGACGAGTATGCTACGGCTCATATACAGCTCTGTGCAAAAGTCAGAGACCACTTTTCCTTTCTGTGATCTGCTCACATAAGAAAATACACTCATCATCTGTAGAACAGCTGCACCCGAAGGAGGTGTGGGAGGGCAGTGGTGTTGGGAAGGAAGATAAAGGTGACCAGGATCAATAACTGATGATAAATTTAGACTGATATGATCAATATTTATTTAGCTACACATACAGAAGTCTGTCTCTCAGTATGGCGTTGGGTCGCCATGTTTGCTAACCCAACACACCAGACGTCTCGGTATGGAGCTCTAGAGGTTCCTAATGGTGTCCTGTGATAATCCGTCCCATGCAGCTTGAACGCCCTCAAACAGTTCCTGCAGATGGTGCGGTAGGGGTGGAGGTGGAGGGACACCAGACCTTCTGGACGTGACAACAAACCGTTCATCTTGGTGCTGACCACGGTGCCTCCACACACAGATTCGTTGGGCATCTCCACCAAGACTAAAGCGGGACTCGTCACTGAAGATGTCCCGCTGCCATTCTGAGTCGCTCCATGACAGTCTGGTACGACACCACTGCAGTCTTTGGTGACGGTGACGTGGTGTTAAGGGCAGTCACTGTAACGGTCTGTGTGCATGTAGTCCTGTGTGGTGCAGCCGTCTGCCAATGGTGCCAACACTAACCGGAGACTCATGAAGGCCATCACTGCTCACTGAATGTCCACACCTGTGGCTTTAGGGTCAGTCAGGTACACTGATAAGGCCCGTCCTACTGAAATCCCACCATGATGTCAAACCCACCCACCAAGTTTCATTCCAGTGGGTGGATTCCCTCTGGGTGTAGCTACTTGGGCAACTACTCTTGTGATGGAGAATATAGAGCATCTATTAGTTCCAGAGGAAACTGGACTCCTACACAGAGCCTTCGCGTAGAGCAGGCCCGACGCACTCCGTCTGGAGCAGCGTCGGTATGTGTGAGAGCGCATGTCTGCGCACCCAGCAGAGGATGTTCAAAAGCACGGCTGCGTTAATTGGAGGTGTCATGGCCTTCACCACAGCTTCCACGCCTCACTCCACTCCTAATGCAAATTAGAGGCTACACAAGTTATCCATTTGAGATGCGGAGTTGGAATAGAGATAAAGGCGTGCACTTAGTCCCCGCAACTCCAGGAGAGGCATCGGGGGACCACTCCCCTGCTTATCCGTCACCTACATTAGCTCCAGCCGTCGCTCCCCGCAGGTGGCATCAAATATTTACCGCTAAGCCCTTTTTCTTAACTGACCATGCTAAACCGGTCACTTAGCCTTCTCTCCTAGGAATAGATGCTTCGTTCTCTTCCCCTCTCTCTCTCTCTCTCTCGTCCTCTCTCTCACTCACTTTCTCTCTCTCTCTTTCTCTTTCTTTTCCATTGATTTCAGACACCAGCAAAACTAAACGTCTGCTCAGTTGTGGGGACAGCCCGCGGCCTTTGTGGAGCTTGCCACATGTGGCCGTGGTCTCTTTGAAGTCATGAAGGAGGAATGCTTCAGACACCAGAGCGCTGCCGTTACACTGGAGTCCTTACATTGACGCTCCTCCGCCGAAGAGAGGGTGCTGAGGCACTGAATGGAAAAGGTTATCCCAGTTAGATACTACTCGTTCTAAAACCATGGGAGCGTGCAATCCAATATCCAACAGGATGTTCCATTGACATTGTCAGTGGGAAGTTTTCTTTGGGTTCCCAGAACGTTCTTTCTAAAGGTAGGAGAACATGAACACCCAACTCACCCTGAACACCAGCATGCTCCCAGGATTTCAACCAGCGTGGCCAGATGTGATGGAACAACCGCAGAATGCCAGTCAGCTAATGTCTACAGAGTGATAAAACCATGGATAGGTTAGAACAGCTACGACCATGAAGCTAGAATCGCCATGGTGCAGCTGTACTGTTAACATGAGTAGTTAGCATAGGGTGTGTTTCCCAACTTACATAGCTGGAATGTTACCACTGCAATGCAAGTGTTCCGAAAAAACCATGGTTGGAAGTACAGTGGTAACCTGGATAGTTTAAACCATGGTTAAGTAACACAGGTGTTTCCCAAAACCATAGTTCACCCGAGCGTTTGCAGACACTGTGGATAAGTTATGTAGTTGGAACTACAGCTGTAGACCTGTGGTTAGAAGCTTAGGTCCTGGTGAAGATGTCATCGATGACGCAGGACGTGAGTAGAAGACACGTCAGTAAGCCAGGCCATTAGCATCCGTCCTCTGGGACAAACATTTAGAACATCAAGTGCTTTAAACAAACGTTCTTAATGTACGTCCTAATAAATGTCTGTGTTTATGAGTATTGAGTATTTATCAAATCGCTATACCTCATGTGGGCTAGCTGTGTAACATCAGTCTAGGCTGATGAAGAAGATATTATCGAGTTATTAAAAACACATATATCATAGCAGACAATGTGGGGATCTTTACAGTGCTTTAAAGAACCAGTTCTTAATCACTGAGAGCTTTCGTTTCCTTAAAAACCTTGTCCTGGGGTTTCAAACCCACATCTGTTCTATAAAAAAGAAAAAAAAAAGGTGCCTGTTAATGTAATATTTGAAATCAATATTTAAATTATTGTTATTATTATTTGCATAATTAATCATAATTTTAATTACATGTAATTGTTTATTATTATTATTATTATTGATATTATTAATATTGTTATTTTCATTATTATTATTATCATTATCATTGTTTATTATTATTATTATTATTGTTATTATTATTATTGTTATTATTAATATTGTTGTTTTGTTTTGTTGTTGTTTTGTTGTTGTTATTATTATTATTATTATTATTATTGTTGTTGTTGTTGTTGTTGTTTGTTTTTATTATTATTATTATTATTATTGTTGTTTATTATTACTATTATTATTATTAATAATGTTATTAGTATTATTATTATTATTGTTGTTGTTGTTTTGTTGTTGTTATTATTATTATTATTATTATTATTGATATTATTATTGTTGTTATTTTCATTATTATTTTTATCATTATCATTGTTTATTATTATTATTATTATTATTATTAATGTTGTTGTTGTGGTTATTTTCATTATTATTAATGTTGTTGTTTTGTTGTTGTTGTTGTTGTTGTTGTTGTTGTTTTCATGATTATTATTGTTGTTGTTGTTATTATCAATGTTATTGTTATTATTGGTAGTGGTGGCGTGAAGTTATATAGTTGCAATATGAATAAATATGAGAATTAATAACAGTTTGATTATGTATACTGATTCTCATATCTTGGCTTTATATTACAAGGTTTTTGTAAATTTCCTGTTGTGTAAGTTGGATTAAACACATTATGAAAACATGGTTGATTGAAATATGGTGGTCCAAACCAACATGCTTTAAACTACTGTGGTACAAAGTCGGTTACTTTACCAAAGCATCGCACCGCGCCAGTTCAGTGTTAGTTAGCCCGCTGTTGTATGGGAAACGCACCCTTGTTTAGCAAATCAGTGAAAAGACCTCAAACATAAACCTAGCCTAGTCATTCGCTAAACCACAGGTTGACTCAGTTAGCCTGACACGCACAAATATGTAAAATGGCCATCCACCTCCACTTCATGATGCACTTCCTCCAAATGTACAACCACAGAAAGGCATTTCAAAACTTTGTGGCCTCAGGACTTTCCCTCGCTCAGGTGCAATAGCACAAAGCATGAAGCTGAAGATGGGTTCCAACCTCTTTCCCATAGAGTGCAAAAACCTAGCGGGAAAAAGGTCTTTCTGAACTCTACATTATTTCTAAATGTAAAATATGAGACACAAAGAAAAACAGAGAAGAGAATTCAAAGAGCCAAAACTGAACAGACTGTACATTACAGAGATGGGGGATGTTGGAGAAGTTAAAGTGTTACATGTTATTTTTGTGGCACAAAAAACTTAAAAAAGCAACTTTATTCTGCACCCAGTAACGTTCTACCCTGCTCAGTAACGTTCTACCCTGCTCAGTAACGTTCTACCCTGCTCAGTAAAGTACTAACCTGCTCAGTAATATACTAACTTGCTCAGTAACGTTCTACCCTGCTCAGTAATATACTAACCTGCTCAGTAACGTTCTACCCTGCTCAGTAAAGTACTAACCTGCTCAGTAATATACTAACTTGCTCAGTAACGTTCTACCCTGCTCAGTAAAGTACTAACCTGCTCAGTAACGTTCTACCCTGCTCAGTAAAGTACTAACCTGCCTGGTAATGTACTAACCTGTTCAGTAATATACTAACCTGCTCAGTAACGTTCTACCCTTCCTTAGTAATGTTCTACCCTGCTCAGTAAAGTACTAACCTGCTCAGTAACGTTCTAACCTGCTCAGTAACGTTCTACCCTGCTCAGTAAAGTACTAACATGCCCAGTAATATACTAACCTGCTCAGTAACGTTCAACCCTGCTCAGTAAAGTACTAACCTGCCCAGTAATATATTAACCTGCTCAGTAAAGTACTAACCTGCCCAGTAATATATTAACCTGCTCAGTAAAGTACTAACCTGTTCAGTAATATACTAACATGCCCAGTAATATACTAACCTGCTCAGTAAAGTACTAACCTGCCCAGTAATGTACTAACCTGCCCAGTGATGTACTAACCTGCCCAGTGATGTACTAACCTGCCCAGTAATGTACTAACCTGTTCAGTAATGTACTAACCTGTTCAGTAATGTACTAACCTGTTCAGTAATGTACTAACCTGTTCAGTAATGTACTAACATGCCCAGTAATGTACTAACCTGTTCAGTAATGTACTAACCTGTTCAGTAATGTACTAACATGCCCAGTAATGTACTAACCTGCCCAGTAATGTACTAACCTGTTCAGTAATGTACTAACCTGCCCAGTAATGTACTAACCTGTTCAGTAATGTACTAACCTGTTCAGTAATGTACTAACCTGTTCAGTAATGTACTAACCTGCCCAGTGATGTACTAACCTGTTCAGTAATGTACTAACCTGTTCAGTAATGTACTAACCTGTTCAGTAAAAGACTAACCTGTTCAGTAATGTACTAACCTGCCCAGTAATGTACTAACCTGCCCAGTAATGTACTAACCTGTTCAGTAAAGGACTAACCTGCCCAGTAATGTACTAACCTGCCTGGTGATATACTAACCTGCATGGTGATGTACTAACCTGCCCGGTGATGTACTAACCTGCCCAGTAATGTACTAACCTGCCCAGTAATGTACTAACCTGTTCAGTAAAGGACTAACCTGTTCAGTAATGTACTAACCTGCCTGGTGATATACTAACCTGCATGGTGATGTACTAACCTGCCCGGTGATGTACTAACCTGCCCAGTAATGTACTAACCTGTTCAGTAATGTACTAACCTGCCTGGTGATATACTAACCTGCATGGTGATGTACTAACCTGCCTGGTGATGTACTAACCTGCCCAGTAATGTACTAACCTGCCTGGTAATGTACTAACCTGCCCAGTAATGTACTAACCTGCCCAGTAATGTACTAACCTGCCCAGTGATGTACTAACCTGCCCAGTAATGTACTAACCTGCCCAGTAATGTACTAACCTGCCCAGTAATGTACTAACCTGCCTGGTGATATACTAACCTGCATGGTGATGTACTAACCTGCCTGGTGATGTACTAACCTGCCTGGTGATGTACTAACCTGCCTGGTGATGTACTAACCTGCCCAGTAATGTACTAACCTGCCCAGTAATGTACTAACCTGCCCAGTAATATACTGACCTGCCCAGTAACGTTCTACCCTGCTCAGTAAAGTACTAACCTGCCCAGTAATATACTAACCTGTTCAGTAATGTACTAACTAACTTGTTCAGTACTAACCTGTTCAGTAATGGGTCAAATTTGACCAGGCCGGCAACTAACAGTGGCACCTTCTGCTCTTCTGAACAATGGAATGAGGTATTGCATACCGTAGATACCCAAAGAAAAACAAGAATCTCCAAAATGGTAAATTTACAGGAAAGGGAAAAAAACTCATGGCCAATGGAACCAGACTTTTTACCAGTGAATTGGGCCATTTCAGTTTTTTGACACTTTCACACAGCTGCTGTGATCAAATGATGCATAAAAGTAAAAACGGACAAAATGGAGATACATGTTTTTCATTGGACAGTGACGATATAGTCAACATAATACTGCAATAAAAATTCCCAATAATGTCATTAAGGTATTACATTACCAGACGTTGGATTAAATTACAGAGCAAGCTATTACATTATTGGCTGTTATTAGATTTTTGACCAGGTTAAATTAAAAATCTTATTAAATTAGTGGCTATTTTTACATTAGTAGGGAAACTGTTCCATTAGAAGGTTCTACAGCTTTTACATAGTGGATAGTGGATGGTGGCACATCATAGCACACTAAGGTGGAGGCGGGGGCTCTATTAAGAACCAAAAACCCTATAAAGCTCTAGTTGAACATGGCATTTTGTACGGAATCCCAAAGGGAATTTTATCCCCCCTGGTTTTTATTAGTTGTGTTGAGATCCTGTGATATTTATAGTACCAGTCAAAAGTTTAGACACACCCCTCTAAATGGATGGTGTTGGTGATCTTGAAGACTCTACAGTCTCACACTTCACATCTCCACCTGATGAGAGTCTGAGCCAGTCCATATCCTGATACACCACATCTACTCCTGACGTACACAGTATGGTACTCCTCCATATCTCCACCTCTAATATATATTTAGTGGTGTAAAAACTTTGATCTCTTTTTCTGCACAGTGTAAAAGCTCTAGTTCTCCTTTCAGGTTAGTGAATATTCATGAGGGACCGACCAATAGAATCGCTCCAAACCTGCTTAGTAATAAAGCTTGTTCTATCAGCTCCACTGCAGGTTCAGAAAGCTGCTCCATCCTCCTGTACAGCTCCACTCTGGAGGGTTTTAAGGTGGACTGTATAATTCCAGGAGTGCTACTTTATAGTTTGATGTCACCGCAGACATGGTTTTACTGTGATAATGGCAAAAACGAAATGATTTAAGATGCTAACCCAACACGCCGGACGTCTCGGTATGGAGCTGTGGAGGTTCCTAATGGTGTCCTGTGATAATCCATCCCATGCAGCTTGAATATCCTCACACAGTTCCTGCAGATGGTGTGGTAGGGGTGGAGGTGGAGGGACACCAGGCCTTCTGGACGTGTGACAACAAACCGTCCATCTTGGTGCTGACCACGGTGCCTCCACACACGGATTCGTTGGTCGTCCCCACCAAGACTAAAGCGGGACTCGTCACTGAAGATGACCCGCTGCCATTCTGAGTCACTCCATGACAGTCTGGTACGACACCACTGCAGTCTTTGGTGACGGTGACGTGGTGTTAAGGACAGTCGTGGTCTGTGTGCATGTAGTCCTGCGTGGTGCAGCCATCTACCAATGGTGCTGCACTAACAGGATGACCCATGGGGGCATCACTGCTCGCTGGATGTTCGCAGTCATGGCTGTTGGGTCAGTCAGGTACAGAGATGAGACCCGGCCTTGCTTGCATCACATGCACGGCCAATCAAGAAACTTGAATCATTTGCATGTCTCACAATGCCACACCTACCCACCCAGTCCCATTCCTGTCGGTTGATCCCTTCTGGGTGCGGCTATTCTTTTGATGATGAGTGTAAAGCTATCTCTGCCATCTCTCAGTAGCCTGAAAACACGCACTGGAAAAACGAACCATCTTCAAGATCTCTATCATTTCAGGGCGCTCGGAATTACCCTAATTTACCCAACCCTGGTAGTGACGGTTTGACGTGGTGCTTTCTCATCGGGTTGAACTGTAGCCCCATCATCGTTTGACGAATCTTGAGCAAACTCACAGCAGCCATGGACTTCGCTTTGGACACCTACACACTCTACGGCTAGGACTTTCCTCGGAAAAGTGTGCGCCCTTCCCTGTCCAGCACCTTCCCTATGATGACCACATCACACACAGCGGGCTGCTGGAATCAGGGACGGCGGGTGCAGGGAACAACGGCCTCCCTCCTGCATGTCTGCTCAGTGACACCCCCCTAATCTGATAACGGATGGGGACAGGTTGCGTTCCCTGTACCTGGCAAGTACCTACCAACCCGCGCCACGCGGATTTCCGCGGATAAGGCCCGTCTTGGCAAGCGGCGGGATCCTCTGGAGGATAGTTAAAGGGTGATTAATCATTGTTTAGGCACCGAGTGTGTGGAGAAGAATGGGAACGCGCCGTTTCACACCTCTGAGGCAATTAATCCCTGTGATCTTCGCCAGGTTTGTCTTGTAGATAAGTCGGGGTACAAAACTGTTCCTAATTTATCAACCCACTCATGCCATCGGGCATAAAACACACAATTTATTTCCAATCATTTATAGTCAAATTTTAAAAAGAGTGACTTTGCCACATCCAAGTGTGCCTTATATTAGCTTCATATAAACTAAGTACCCCAGATTACAATGGGAATGCGGTTTTATTGTGCACATCTGGTTGAGTCACAATGCATTTTCTCATTTGCAAGCTGAATTTTTGAGCGAACGTGGCATAAATCATTCGGCTAATCAGAAACATAAGTGACACCAAGCCATCTCCCCTCTCGGGGAAAAAAGAGGAACGGCATATGGCTCCGAAGCCCTCTGCTCTTTTTTATTTCCAAGGTATATAACCTACGTGGCGGAGCCCCTCCGCATTACGGGACCGATTTGCATTTTTGTTCGCAGGGAAACGGTTATATCGGCCGGAATGCCTTCTTCATATCTTCGCTGATGGCTTCCGTGGCGTCTCAGAATTCCGAGGAAGGGCTCGGAGATCTGTTGTTTATCCCCCATCGGCACACGTCGGTGTCAAAGATGAAATTTCCCTCGACTGAGGATTAATCATGGCGTGAGATGTATCACTACTTAAACACAGTAAATACGGAGATTACAAGATCACTGAGCCCATTCCGCCAGTGCATCAAGCAACCATCAGCCACGCCGATACCCTTTGAACAACATGATGATGGATGGACGGAAGACAACAAGATGAATTCCTTTATTACGGCTACACTCGTTCCAGGTCCGCGCTTATGGATTCCAAATCGTATTCGCCTCCTAAAATAAAGCGGGTGGTGGTGGGGGGGTGGTGCTGCTGTAGACTTCACTTGCCAATAATAGTAAAATGCTTCTAGTTTTAATTGCATCATTACGTCCCCAATATCAGCGGCCTGCCTGCCAATATCAATATTGCCAAAGCATGGGTGGAATATAGATGACCCAGGGTATGCGTGGGTATGCACACAGAGGGCTCCGCTTGCCAGGCTCATTCCTTGTGCCCGCTGAGAAGGGAACTAGGAGGGTTGGGGGGGGGGGAGTAGGCCGGATAAGCGGCTCGACTTTCTAATGTCCCTCCGCGTTCCCTTAATTGCTGACGGATCTTGTTTTGGATTTTGATGGCGGCTCGGAATCCATAGTTGCAACACATAGGAATTGATGGGCCCTCTGGGAAACATCGTATTACTGCCGTGGGTGTGCGTGAGGGAACCGGAGAAGGATATAAAGGAGGGACGGAGGGGGAAAGAAGTGCATGCCCCTGTATCAGGAGGGCTTAAACATTTGTGTGAATGTTGCAGTTTCTATGTGTGGCACCAGGCAGGTACGGCCTGGCGGTACGGAGCTGCTGCGGGTTTCGCCAGGGCTTCGTTCGTTTGTCTTCACAAAGTGGGCTTTAGGAGCCGCAGTTCAGCGTCCCTGCCAATGGGGTGGGGTGGTGGCTTGGGGTCTCGCAAGCATGACTGTGAGTAGTATCTGTAGTTTCATGCGGCGCAAACTGCATCCAATTGCAGACATGCCTAGCTACTAGCTTTAGCCTAAGCATGTATGGGCTCAGTCATGCTAGCGTTCACATGAAACTCCATTGATTTCAATGGAATTTGGCGCAATTAGCGCTTTTTAATAACGGGCTTCCAGTGTGAATAACACCTGCAACTGGGAGCGGGGAATTTCCGTTTAGGAATCTCCTACTTGCTTCCTACAACAGCTCATGCAACTCCAGCTCTTTGAGGTTGGGAAAATGGAGGCTCAAAATGAGCTAGCATCTCTTAGACAAACTAGTTCATCGCTATGAGCTCGGAGCAGCACCGTCATGACTGAGGACATCCTACCCCCAGAAAGAGGACATCAAAAAAGGTGGGGGGGTCAGACACCTAACCTATATAAGATATAAATAACTGCTATGTGTGGATGGCATTCGTGAGTCAAACGGGAGCTTACTAATTGACTAGCATTTAGAGGGCTGAACTGTGGTTAGCCAGTAAGCGAGTCACAATGTCACATGATCTTGTTAAACCAATGAATCGCGAGGCATGTCTTTTGACACAGACATGAGCCAATGGCACACATGATATTGCTCACAATGTAAATAGTTCATCCCGAAAAGAGGACTAATAGGACTTACTCTGGACGGAGGACTGGCAGTTAAAAAAAAGGACTGTCCAGCCTAAAACCGGCCACCCTAGTTGGAGCCCTTCATATAGTAGTAGCACTGAAAGTTTAAATAGAGGCTACTTTAGCATTTAGCACTGACCTTATAACACTGTCCCCTGGCTGTAACTCCGCAGAAGACTATACCAGCACTACGACTATATTAGTCCTTTACCTTTGTGGTTTTGTGGTAGGCGGAGTTAGCCAGCTTGCTAAGTGTGATGTTAGCTCCTTGGCTAACTGCAGCTGCACAAAACTCATTTGACATTTAGAATTTTATTTATGCTTATAGTTAGCAAGTAAGCTAGCTTCTCAATTAGCTAATAATCATGCTTATACTTAGTGAGTTAGCTAGTTTGTCAATTAGTTAATAATCATGCTTATAGTTAGCGAGTAAGCTAGTTTGTTAATTAGCTAAAAATCATGTTTATAGTTAGCGGGTTAGCTAGCTTGTCAATTAGCTAATAATCATGCTTATAGTTAGCGAGTTAGCTAGCTTGTCAATTAGCTGATAATCATGCTTATAGTTAGCAAGTAAGCCAGTTTGTCAATTAGTTAATAATCATGCTTATAGTTAGCGAGTTAGCTAGCTTGTCAATTAGCTGATAATCATGCTTATAGTTAGCAAGTAAGCCAGTTTGTCAATTAGCTAATAATCATGCTTATAGTAAACGAGTTAGCTAGCTTGTCAATTAGCTAATAATCATGCTTATAGTTAGCAAGTAAGCCAGTTTGTCAATTAGTTAATAATCATGCTTATAGTTAGCGAGTTAGCTAGCTTGTCAATTAGCTAATAATCATGCTTATAGTTAGCGAGTAAGCTAGTTTGTTAATTAGCTAATAATCATGCTCATAGTTAGCGAGTGAGCCAGTTTGTCAATTAGCTAAAAATCATGCCTATAGTTACAGAGTTAGCTAGCTCTTCAATAAGCTAATAATCGTGCCTATAGTTACAGAGTTAGCTAGCTCTTCAATAAGCTAATAATCATGCCTATAGTTACAGAGTTAGCTAGCTCTTCAATTAGCTAATAATCATGCCCATAGTTAGAGAGTTAGCTAGTTTGTTAACTAGCTAATAATCAAACTTATAGTCAGCGAGAAAGCTAGCTTGTTAAGTACGCCAAAATGTAGATATTTTTCCATTGCCAGCTTTGGTCTTATGTGACTGCAGCTTAGCTTTGCTAAACACTTCCAAACAAGAGTTTGAATAGAGATTGATTGGTTAGAGTTGAATGCAAAGTTAGGGCGTGGTGCCGGCTTCGGGAAGCCTGAATATGGCCATGCCCACTGGTCCCAATCAAAAAAAATCTCATTTCATTTAAAAAACAAACAAAAAAACCCTACGTTATTTGTGGGACCCAGCTGAAGCGGCATCGTATTCCTGCCCTGACAGTAGCGTTTTCCCTCTAGTGAATCACAGGAGTTCATTAGCATGGGGGAAAATAGATTAGAGCTTGGGACGGATGCAGCCGAGGCCTTTCGGGGGGTCCGCGCTGGCACTCGGTGCATATGGTGGCCCAGCACAACCTAACAATTAGTAACCACTTTGATGAACCTAATCCCATTTCCACGATCCCATCAGAAAATCAAGCGTACCGGGTTGGTATTAACGCATTCAGGACCTGTACGCGACTCGGTGGCTCAAATCCTCAATTTTATTTTACGGGTTTGCTCCGTGACGGAGGTTCCCGGGCGGCAGGAGCATCCAATTTGTCCGTTTTAATTTGATTGTTGTTTACGTATTAATTAGGTATGGAGTATTTTGGCCCTATAGTTTTGATGTTAGCAGATGGCACAGTCAGGTAAGCAGGGGTTAGTGCAGGGAAAGATTCGGTGTGATTTATTAAGCTTCACTTTATTAGTGCCATCCACACGCTAATCATATTACCAACCTCAACTTCCCCAGATTAAGACAATTTCCTCGCTTATTGTTTCGCTACGAGGTGGGGCTCCAATACACACACACACACACATCCAAGCCAACATCTGCCTGCACTGGCGGAAAACACGAGCGAATGTTGCGAGAAGTGCTTCTTTTCTCGCTCGAGTTAAACAGGAAAAGGGTCAGTGCTATCGTGATTGAATGCCTTACTACAGACCAGTGACTAGCGTCCAGAAGTAAGCTAGCACTGATTCTGAGTCTGCCTAAAAGATGCTCACTCGAAGGTAGCGTCCTCACTGCGTTCCTTATTCCTTTGACTCATCCCCATCCTGCCTGTGTCCTGTGGTACCTTCTTTTTGTACGCCTGTTAGCTACCCGAGCGCAGTTAACCGAGTCTGAGACCCCTTTGTGCCAATAAAGCTCATTCCCCATGATGCAACGTGACATTTCCATCGAGAGCAGGGAGTCTTTATCTGTACGGCCAAAATCGGAAAACATCTGTGACCTCGATGGGTCTCGGATCCGATGCCAAAAGCGAGAGAGCTTGTAGTTTTCCCTCACTCGGTCATCCAGCCATTAGCATGCTCTTCCTCATCTACCGTGTCGTAGCCTGTAGTTTTGGGCCGTAGTGTTCAGCTCCATGGCTGAGCAGGACAGAATCTTCGTCTGTCTCACCGTAATGTCTTCCTTACTATGTACGTGTGTGGATGTCCATATGTGTATCGTGGCTTTCGAAAGAAAACCATGGATCTCCAAAATTAGATTCTGTACAATGGAAAGCGGCAGCCATATTGCTCTAGCGTCCGTACAATGGAACAAACATGTTCTCTGTGTCAAACTTACACGTAACCGCTTCGTTATGGCACATTTGGTTTATATTTATTTATATATTAATAACTTAATGAGTAGAACAAAAAATTGTGGCGCCTTGAAATATTTGGACACCCTTCCTAAGGCCAGTCTTTAGGACTTACTGGCTCGCGGGAACTGGTTAGACAGGTCAGGAGTTGGCATTAAGACACTGGTAACCCAGTTCCCCTGCTACCTGTCCCTGACCAGCCAATCACTGATGAAGGACTACCCAGGCTTTCCCGCTGCAGACGCATTTTTCCGTTACTACTATTATTTCACCTTTATTTCTGCATTAACTTCATCGTTACCATGACGACTAGATCATTTTGAACAATTTCAAAATGTAGTTTGGACCAGAGGTGGATTGGTCCCCCTGGGTTCCTCCCAAGGTTCCTTCCTCCAACTTGAGGGGGTTTTTCTTTCCTCCAACTTGAGGGAGTTTTTTCTTTGCCACCGTCCGGGGACTTTTCTTTTCTCTCCTTAACGAATTATTACTGAATTTCGGTAAAGCTGCTTTGAGAGAACATCTGTTGTAAATTTGATTTCACAGTTCCAGAGCACTAGAAATTCTCAGACTCATCAAACCTTGTGCTAACATTCAAACATGGCTGCCTATAAGCAGCTGGTCGAGGACCTGAACATCAAGCTAACTGGTCCCTGCACTGAAGAAGGCTATAAAGAGATATCACATCATCTCTACCTGACAGTTCCCTCTGTATGACATTTTATTAGAAACTGGCGATTCAGGGGAACGGTGTAAATCAGGGCCAAATGTAGAAGGTCAGATAGAACTGCAGTCTGTAGTCTGTTCTTGTTAGAAATGCAAAGCAAAACCCCCATATGACAGCAAGAACATAGGAGATGTAGGCAGTGGCAGGCCAAGAACATCTCATAAGCAGAAACACGATACACGTAGTTGACTACAAAAACATTGGGTGATATCTACTTAAGGGAGGTGTTAAGTACTGAGCTACTGAAGTGTCCAAACGGCACATTACTTTTAACTTTAACTTTTATCACTTACAGCTCAAGTAACTGTGCATTAATATTTTTAGGAAGCTTTACTTTTTTTTTTACGTTAAAGGAGTTTGGTCAAAAATCAGTGATATATTGTGCCGCCCCGCTATTGCTGCAGTGTTGGACTCACAGTAAGAGCGGGTCCAGTCTCGTAAATAGTTTTGACTGTGCTGTACTGTGGGGTAGTTGGAGCAGTGTTGAGGTCTGCCATCTACAGGAACCGTATGACCATTGCTGACCTGCCTGCTTCCTGGCTGTTTAAGCCAACACTGATCCTGGTTTCCACTGCTGCTGTGTAACAAGCCTTCATCCAAAGGTTCCCCCCATCGTCTTCTCCATGCTGATGCTACATTTGGTGTATGGCATGGGGTTGCACCATGGCAGGTTCAAGGGGAACGGCAATACCAAGAACCTAAGGCAATATGGCGGAGACGCATTCTAGTCAACCGTCATTCATGAATTCCTGCCTGGTTGCATTCACGGTTCCATCCAGCGACACGTGTGTGTTAGTGGTACACATGGTTGAGGGTTGGGGCTCCAGAGGACAACACAGTGAGTCGTAGAAGAGAGCATCAAATGGAGAAATGTCGATGTTTCCCCTAGCAGGGATAGGAGTGATGCCCCAAGCCCTGAGGAGGACTGCCGTGATGGGGAGGAGGATGCAGCACCCCCTGGGCTAGTGCTTTAGAATGAGGACTTGACCCTGATGGAGGACCTGTTTGCGGTATGTGTATTTACTGGGCTGGGCTATGCTAGGGTGTAGGGTATTCGGGGTGGAGTTCCCTGTATAGGAAACGTGTGGCTGTTCAACCAGCACTACCGGAGGTTCTCAATGCTGCCGTGTTCAGTAAAAGAGCCGCCGAGTAAAGCACCATTTTTCCTGCGTCGTCGTCTTCATGCTGACACAGTGGGCGCCAAAACATTTACACACAGCTGTGTAAGCGTTTTCCTGAGTCTGTGTGTCCGTATGCATCGTGTGCAGATGTGTACAGGTGTGTAAAATGTGCCTGTGTTTGTGCGGCAGTAGGTTTTATTCAGGACTGTATATCAGCGTGTGCTGTTGTTGTTATGGCTGTTGTTGTTGTGTCTCCTGACGCTGGTGTGTGATTGATGGATGAGGTCCAGGACATCTCGATCGACAGCTGTTGATTGCTCCGAAAATCGAGAAAAGCATCCAGAGCGTGACAATGAGCTCATTGCTCTTGCAGTTCAGTCGCCAACTCGGCCCTGCACTGGGCCGCCTCATGAATTTCAACCACAGCCACAAACGGCGGCTGATTGAAGGGGTCCAAGCACCGCCAGCGGAGGGGAGGCAAACCTGCTTTGCGAGGTTCAGCCGGGTTCACACTGGCTTTACTGCCACTCATTTGCTTCATGCATCCGCTCTTAATAAGACATAAAAGGGAAGTTGCGCATACGGGAAGCAAAACATATTTATATTTTGATACCCATAATGCTCCCACAAATATGTTCTTTCCCAGCTGCTGTTGCCAACAGAACACTGGCAAGCGGTTTCTGTTGAACTCAGTAAGGAATTGAAGCGTGCATCTCGGGCTGTATCGTTTTAGAATGCACTGTACGTTTCAGATGATGCTGATTTTGGTATCTGATTAAGGCTAAGCAGGAAGTTCACTGGCTTTGGCGTTTTTTGTTTGTCTATTTGTTTGTTTGTTTGTTTGTTTGTTTGTTTGTTTGTTTGCTATACCATATTTCCCTCTTCCCTTTCGTCATGGCCAATTACAGCCACTAGCTAGATATCCCTCCAGGGCTGTTTCTGAACATTTGGGAACCATAAACAACACTCCACTTGGGGAACACCCACCTTACCTCATATTATTCATATAAAAAATAAAAAAAATATATAAAAAATTCACTTCATTTACATGTTTTAGAATAATAAATATAATTTACTTAGAAATACAGGATACAAATATAAATATATAAAAAATAAAAATATATACATTTATAAATAATAAAAAAATATAAAAAATTCTATTAAAAAATATACAGTTATTTGTTTATTATTTAAGTTATACATTTGAAGCATTAAGGATAAAAATAATGTTTTGTTCGACATATTGTTCAACATATTAAAAATTTACTATCACTTTTTCACAACTACTCTCCTGACGAAAGGCCCAATGCTTAGCCACTCAGGAGTGCAAGCTTTGGGTGTATCAGAACTGCTTGCTAGGTACATGAACATGGAATCCTACAACATAACATAATAACGTACAACGACTATCATTATAGAAACATAATTGTAGCTAAAGTTAGGATTTGCTGAGATCAATTTCCCTATAATACAGATATAATCCAAACACCATTTAGGACATTTGTCTTTCTTGAGTGACCCTTTACCTTAATTATGCATATTTTATTCAAATTACTGTTTAAATATTTAATTTTCTCACTATCAAACCACTGTACACACATAAATCATCATATTTTCCTTTAAAAATGAAAAAACTTACCAAAATGCAGAAAATGTGTTTCAGTAGTGACGATTCTTAAAGTTACACACTGTTCTTAACGTTGAGACACACGGGTTGCATCCAAAATGGCGTATCTCCATACTATACAGTACGTGAAAGCAGTACGCACGAATAGTTAGTATGTCCGAATACGTAGTGTTCATAAAACAGTATGTGAGAGGTCCCCGAATGATGTACTACACCAGGAGAGATTTTGAAGGATGCGGCCACAGGACACTGTCCTATCCCATGATTCCATGGGAGCTACAGAGCCATTCGGAGTGGTGAAAAAATGGCGGAAAGTCCACTGTTTGCAAATGAATAAATTCTTTAGCATGGCTATTCTGCTGCCTCCTGCTCGACGCTGCCTCCGTGTGCGTCATTAGTGACTTTCTAAATAAACAGATCTAATACAATACCTGATCTGGAGTTTGGGAGACATGGTTCCAGTAGTGTAGAGAATAAAACCCAGAACCTGTACAACTAGAGACACTGATCTGTATGTGTGTGTGTGTGTGTGTGTGTGTGTATTGTATATTGTATATAGTCACTGTCCAAAGAAAAACAAGTAACTGCAAAATGGCAACTTTACAGGAGAGCCCAAAAACCTCATTTAATTTTAATGTAAGTCAATGGAAACAGACGTCCTTCCGAGCACTTCTGGGCCATTTCAGTTGGTCTGTTCATCATGCAAATCTCATAAAGTATAAACAGCAGCAGCTGTTTTCATATGATGAATAAAAGTCAAAATGGACAAAAATGGAGATAGTGGTGGAACATGGTTTTCATTGGTCGGTGATGATATACAGTGGGACAAAAGAAGTATTTAGTCAACCACTGATTGTGCAAGTTCTCCTACTTAGAGAGATGAGCGAGGGCTGTAATTTTCATCATAGGTACACCTCAACTATAAGAGACAAAATAAAAAAAAATCACACTGTAGGATTTTTAAAGAATTTATGTGTAAATTATGGTGGAAAATAAGTTTTTGGTCAAAAACAAAAGTTCAACTCAATACTTTGTAACATAACCTTTGTTGACGATGACAGAGGTCAAACGTTTCCTGTAAGCCATCACTTTTTTTTTGATGTTCTACACTGTTAATGCTAAAAATAACTACATATTGTGTCTATAAATAGTGTTATCCAGTACCAATGTCTAAATTATCCAATCCAATGTCTAAACCCATAAACTTTTCTAAACCCACAAACTTTAGAACCCATATCTTTAAAGGCCATGTTTTTATTTTCACACTCTCAGCCAGAAATCTCCACTTCAGTAGTATGTACATACAGCAAATTTTCCAGGTGTCTCCATATCTACAATCCCAATATAAAAAAGTTGGGACGCTGTGTAAAATGTAAATAAATGTAAATATAAACAGAATCCAGTGATTTGCAAATCTTATAGACCCACATTTTATTCACAGTAGAACAAAGAACACATATCAGGTGTTGAAAATAAGATTTTACCGTTTCATGAAAAGGCCTAACTCATTTAGAACTCAATGGCAGCTACGCATCTCAAAGAAGTTGGGGCAGGGGAAACAAAAGGCTGGACATGTAAGTGGCACTAATAAAAAACAGCTGGAGGAGAAATGTGCAGTTACGCCACATGACTGGGTATACAGAGAAAAACTGTGGAACGTTTTCGGAAAGTTCCTCAAAGTAAAACGGCGAGTACTTTAGACAGGAGCATCAGAAGACTTCCTGTGGGCCAGTGACAAGCCCAGTGGTCAATACTGGAAGCTTGAAATCACGGCATGGGCTCAGAAACACTTCTAGAAGTGAATATCTGTGAACACAGTTCGCTGTGAAATCCGCAAGGTTTGGAAGCTGTGTGATGCAAAGAAGCCATATGCCAGCACAATTCAGAAACGCCGGCGTCGTCTCTGGGCCAAAGCTCATTGGAAATAGACTGAGGCAAATTGGATAACTGTCCTGCGGTCAGATGAATCAAAGTTTGAAATTCAATGGACCCTCTAGATGTGTCATGCAGCCGTCTACCGATGGTGCCGGCACTAACAGGATTACTGGGATGGGTCACTCCACAGCCATGTGACCC
>JAMWET010007729.1:0-40000 GCA_024036415.1 Prochilodus magdalenae
CGACCTTTGAAGTCTGAAGCATCCGCCTCATGGAGATTCTGACCCCACTGGAACTCTCCTCGGGTTCATATTGAACTGCCCCGCAATAGTAAGCTCTGTAGGCATGGTAGTCTATGAGTGATTTGTCCCGAGGAATTAAGCCGCCTACGATGAGGACAGGCTGCCAAGCAGACGGCAGAAAACCAGGATGCTCACTGACTCAAGGCCTCTTGCTACAGGAAAGCACAGCTTATACGCAAAAACCGCTGCATAGCGCCGAAGAGCACCAAAGCAAGCAGAGGCCCGGTGTGATGCGACATGAGGCTGTCTGCAGCAGGGGTGTTCGTTTCAGCGGGGGTAGTTTCATTACAGGTCATCAGATTTTATCACTGTTTATTATTTACTAGGGCTGGTGCTGAACTTTATTCGGAGTTAATGCTTCCTGGGATGATGGAGGGAAATGGTTACGTGATGGAGGGCCAGCCTTTACGCCCTTTCCAGAGCCTATGATACGTTGAAGGTGTTAGAGGCCATTGGTGCTTGGTTATGGAGAGCTATCGTATACAGGCTGGGATGGAGTTTATTAGAGGGCCATGTGGTGTTGTGCCTAGGTTTGTAATGTGCACACGAGCAAACTGGGGTTAACGGCGGAGGTAAGGACGTATGTAGGTGTCATTATTAATGTCTCGTTAAGGCAAATAGCTAGATTAGTGACTCACCCAGGCTATGGGCTGTTTAGGCGTGGTAGTGATGCAAAACAGGTTTGCATTTCCTTTCTTGCTTTTTTTTGCCAGTTTTTGAAACAAAAAACATTTGCATTGTAAATCAAATACTGTGGAAGTTAAACATGACGCTCCAGTCAAAGAGTAACTTTAACATCTGTTGTAATACGCTTGCCTGCTCTACAGCAATGTACGCGGATCTAAGTAAGAATTTTAAAAACACCCTTCCGATGATCCGTGGAAGGAACCTCTTGGAAAGCTCGCCTGGCATTTGGTGACGAACTATTATGGGGTGGCTTTTGATGTTTGTGGCATAGCATATTAATCAATCAGGTCAGTCAATAAACCAACAGTCACCTTTTTATATCGCTCTTTAAAAGTACAAGCACAAGTTGCAACCAGACTCCCGGACAGGTACGAAAGCTTGGTGGGTAGGTTTGACAATCGTGAGACATGCAAAATGATTCTGTACATGGGATGTAAGCAAGGCCCAGAACTTTCGCGCCACGGTTGTGGACATTCAGTGACCACTGGTTGTTCCTCATGAGTCCATCCTGTTGGTGCAGCCACCATGGCAGTAGACTGCACAACACAGGACTACCAGCACGCAGACCATTGCGATGATGTTTCCTTAAACACCACATCAACGTCACCAAGGAAACTGCGATGGTGCTGGCCAGACTGTCATGAGTTGACTCAGAATGGCAGCGGAGTGGTCTTCAGTGACGGCTTTGTTCTTGTGGAGACGACCAACGAAACAGAAAGCTAATTGCCTATTAAGCTACACAGCTACAGTAATAAAAACAGGAGTGACTTCAAGTTTAAATCTTTAAAAAGTGTTTTTAAAAACACTAAAGGACAAACAGAGTAAAGAATAATTACTTGGTATACGTGTTATTCAGCTAAGATGTCTGTAATCCTGCTAGCTTGAGCTAACATAGGTAGCTACAATGGATAAAAGCAAGCAGCATTCCTGAAACCCTCCTTTAAAGGCGATTTCTGTGTGACTTTTGCTGTGTAATGGCATTGCAATGGGGTTCTCTATTAAAAACCACAGAGAAGCACCATGTTCGTGCGGGTCTGCTGTATTAAAGTTGGGACGGAGCGGGTCAACTTTTAATACAAGCATCGTCGCTGTCCAAAGGCAAAACAAGCAACAGTGCCAACTCTTTCAGGAAAGGCCAAAACCTAATTAATTCAGTGTAAGTCCAATGGAACCAGACTGTTGTAAGCCATTTTGGGCCATTTCTGTTGGTCCATTCATCATGAAAAAACACACAGGTAACAGGCAGATGCTGTGTTCAAAGATAGTAAAATACAAATGTGGTTGGTTGTAGCTCAGCGGACAACACCACCCCCGTGGGAGGACGAATGGGGTTCGAATCCCAGTATGGGTGACTATGCGGTGCTATACCAATAAGAGTCCTTGGGCAAGACTCCCAACACTACACTGGCCTACCTGTAATGTGGTTAACCTTTTAAGTCACTCTGGATATGAGCGTCAGCTAAATGCCATGAATGTAATGTACAAAAATTGAGACAAATGTTTTTCTGTGGACGAGACACAAAAATGCTATATGGATGTGCCGATTCAACTTTCTGTAGTTCTGTACCGATACTATAGATGAATTAACCGTGTTGGTCGATACATTCATGTGATACTAATGCGGAATGAAATAAAGGTATACTTTACCGTGTGAGAGTTAGCATCAGGATTGACTTATATATTGCTTCCTAAAGCTTGAAGCTAACATACCTCCATACAGCTGACTCTTTGGGTCCCTCCATGTTGTTGTGCCTGTTGGTAAGTCAAGTCTACCAGAAAAAACTAATTCAAGTTGAAAATGGATCGGCCTAATTATCTGATACATGATCAGCTATTTTGGTTAATATCGGTGACCAATATCTTATTCTAATATCGGATTGGTAACGTCCCATTTTGCTGCGACCCCTTCATTTCCATAGCAGTGATGTACAAAACAGCACAGCCAGACCAGCTTGATGTGGATGCTGGTCTGGCTCGTGTTTTTGTGCATCATGACGTTCAGTCTAAACACCATTACACAGTGGGAATCAGTCACAGACTGATTTACATCACAAACGTCAGCACCAAGACAGCCTCAAGTGTCCCAACATTAAAGGTTATTGATTCATTTTATGTATTTTCACATTAGGTATTCTCAATTACGGCAATTAGCTTTTTACGCTTGCCACAAGTTTCTGTCGAGGGTCACTCAAAGCATCATGGGTAACTGGAATAAAGTGACAGGCTGTGCTGGAGGATTCAATGGGCATAAAGCAGGAAAACGCCCTGGACACACCTCCCAATTCCAGCGCATGGCCAAAACAGCCAAATATGTATTAATGAATAAGCTCCATATCATTTCATCTATCCATCTTCCCCAATACTCATCTAATCCAGTTGTTTTATAGAAAGGCCTCAGGTGCATCAAAATCTCCCGTTTATTTTTCTAATCATACAGCCGGAATGACGGGAAGTGCGCCTCCTACACGCTGTGTGCTCTATTGAGCTGTGTCAACTTCACGTCGGGCAAATACATGATGTCAATGGACATATGTTCCCTCCTCCCGCCTCAGCATATATCTCTAGCAGCCATACCCAGTAGCGGAGAGCGGGGAACAAGAGAGATAGAGGACAGAGAGAGTGGAGGGCATGCAGGAACGCTTACACTCCAGCGATGAGGCACCTCACTTTATGACTGTGATTCATCAATTGGAGTCGAGAGGTGGTAAGGTTCCCCCTAATCCGCAGGTGAGAATGATACAGCAGGCTGTGCTCCGTATGCATGTGTGTGTGTGTTGCGTGTGTCCGTTGGCTAAATTCAGCCATTACTCATGAGCAGGAGAATTGCTCGGAGGTCACACGTGGGTCGCCAGACATCAGACAAGTGATCAGAAGTAAACCCACTTTAATGGAAGAAAACGTGATAGTAAAGTTGGTCAAGTGTGTGCGTCCGTGCAGCCCAGATAATGTTGTGTGTGAGTTTACATGCAGGGTAATGGGCAGCCATTAATTGCTCCATATGTGTGCTTGGGCCCCCTTTATGTAACCTTCATAACGCGCCGTTCTGGGTTTATTATTTTACTGCCACTGCCCTGCTCTCGCGATCTCCAGTAAGCCCGTACACGGAAAAACGCATTTCCTCTTTATGTTGGAATCAAAGAGTTTGACGTCGACTGTAGTAGGGGGTGCGCCAATTATTAAGCCCCCACCAAAGCATTAAGAAGCATTCCTTGAAACGGCCACCAGAAGAAGTTACAGTTCATATGCAAAACTTTTAAGGACCACCCCTCTACCCAAACAGATGACATGTTTTGGCGTCTGCTAGTAGGGAGGACGGAATAAAGGACAGAGCAGATTAAAAAACCGTAGGTCCAGACATTTTACACTCATCATCAAAAGAAGAGCTGCACCCAGAAGGAGGTGTGGAGTGCAGTGGTGTGGGAGGAAGATAAGGTGACCAGGATCAATAACTGATGATACATTGGACGGATATGGGGAATTTACTGAGCTACACATACAGAAGTCTGTCTTTCAGTATGGAGTCAAGCCGCCATGTTGCTAAACCCAACATTCCCAGGCGTCTCGGTATGGAGCTGTAGGGGTCCTAATGGTGTCTGTGATAATCATCCCATGAGTCTTGAATATCCTCACACCAGTCATGCAGATGGTGCAGTAGGGGTGGAGGTGAGACAACTCCACGACCGCCATGAGGGTTCATGACAACAAACTGTTCATCTTGATGCTGAGCACGGGGCCTCCACACATGGATCGTTGGTCGTCTCCACAAGTTGACGGCTGCCATTCTGATCACTCCCTGGACAGTCTGCGTTCGGACGCCATTGCAGTCGTTGGTTGATGTGATGTGTGTTAAGGACAGTCTTCCGTAACGGTCATGATGCAGCCTTGTAATGGTGCTGTCACTAATAGGATGACTCATGGAGTCCATCACTGCTCGCTGAATGTCCACAATCATGGATGTTAGGGCCCATCCTAAAATTCTTAACAATAAACCGGCATGGGCTCGTCGTGCCGCTGTGCACTGATTTATTTAGTTCTGAAACCGTGTTATATAAGCCAATTGCTACAGCAAATATGGGGGTCCTGGGAGTCTGGGGACCACCTAATTAACACCTTGACAAAACAAAATTCAAAAATTCTGGGCAGTCTTTACCGTTGTATGCTGGGGGAACATGGTGGCGCTATTGTGAACTGGTTTCAACTGCGCTTCCTAGCTTAGCAGTTGTAACTATGCATAGGTAAGATGTACAGTATGTCCTAAGCATATTGTAAATGTGGAAACTTGGCCAATTCCCAAAGGTTGATGGAAAGAGGAGCTGTTAGTCATCTCTCAAAACTGAAGACAGAAGAGGAGTAAGTAAGATCTCAGGTAATGTGTGGAAGAATTATTAAACCAATCAGCGCTGGTGTGGCGAGTGGGTAATGGGGCCGCCCAGAGCTGGAGAAAAGCAGCCAATATGGGGGCCTCCTAATTACCAGGGGGAGTATTTTGTGCATGCTGATACGCATTTTAGGCCAGATGCAAGAATAGTGGATGCACCAGGGACATGGCTAGCCAGTAATCAAGGATTTCCTGATGCATTGTTGGCCATTAGGCACAATTTTTAATTGCTCTAAGTTTACTTTCTTGAAACACACATCACACTTAGCATTTTGAGATGCTAAGTATGTGCATGTGTAGGCGTGTATGGTATACAAGAACGTTTAGGTAGGTCATAGGTCTGCTATAACTATTAGTGTGTAGTACAAACTCCCAATAAGTACTAGGACAATACTTTTGAGGAATATGAGGGCAGTCTCTTACTACAATTACATTGAAATACCAGCAGGTTCTAGATATAAACTGGGTTGGTATGCGGTCCGAATAAAACAGTTCTGTGTAAGGCTCCTTGAGAAAATGTAGAACCAGGTTGTACCAGAGAGGTGGTACAGGGTGGTTAATGTCCACTCCATGTGTGGAAAAGGCGTCTAAGCAGATGTTAATGATTGGCTAAAAGAGGGACTGCGTTAGTGGGCGTGGCAAAGACCATAGTGTGGAGGAAGTAGCTGAATATGTAGGTGTATGAAGAGTACGTCATACGGGTATACCAGCAGTGGCTACATCCCAGTTACAGGGAATCTCCTCGGAATGGTGCGGGAAGCCATACCAGATCTGGCCCAACTGGCCAATTCTTGGTGTAGGAGTGGTGAAATACTGCTGTGGCCTCCATCCAGAAACTCGTCCAGTCTATGCGAAAAACCCAACCAGAGCTGAATAGCTGCTCATGTGGGGATTACACACTACTAGGTATTAGGTATATGGCATATATCAGAGGATCCAACTAAAGTTATAAGGACTGTTTCAACACAGAACAGCCAAATCAAAACAAATACACATCTGCATATCGTCGCTGTCAAAGAAGAAACAAAAAACAGGTATCTCCAAAATGGCAAACTTTACAGGAACTGAGGCCACAAACCTTCATGTCATCTGGAATCAGAGTCTTAATGGAAACAAGACATCTTTCCCAGCAGTTTTGGGCCATTCTGTTGAGGTGTAGTCTTTATGAAAATTCCCACACCAGTGTAAAGAGCAGCTCATGTGATGAAATGAGGCATAAACGTAAAAAAAGCAACAAAAAATGGAGATACATGTTTTTCATGGACCCAGCGACGATATATTAGTCTTTACGGCAAGCAAGGAAAGAAAAACGCTCAGGACAAGAGAGGTTTGGACAATGGTCATGTTAAAAAAACGATCAGACCGTTTTGTAGAACAGTAGAAATGGAGCTCAGAGGACAAAAACACGAGAGCAGTGTAGGATGCTGGGTGAATGATGATTAACGGAAACTTGCTGTATGTGTGGTATTCATTGAAACCTTCAGCTAAAACCCTGCCTGGTCTCAGATCAAGCGGAGCAGGCCGCCATGCAGAGGGGGCAAAACCCCCTGTCGCTCCACTAGGAATGAATGGCTTCTCTCTGACAGCATGACTTCCCCGGTCCCGGGGGAAGTCAGGCTGTCAGAGAGAAGGCCATTCATTCATAGTGGAGCTGACAGCGGGGTTGCCCCCTCTGCAGGGACGGCCCTGCTCCGCTGGAATTGAGACCAGGCAGGGGGTTTAGCTGAGGTTTCAATGAATACAACACATACAGCAGTTTCGTTAATCATCATTCAACAGCCTATTCCTACACTGCTCTCGTGTTTTTGTCCTCTGAGCTCAATTTATAATGTTTCGTTACAAAACGAGTTCATGATTTCGTTTTTCATGACATTGTCCAACCTCTCTTTGTCTGAGGTTTCTTTCCTTGCTGTGCCGTAAAAGACAATATATCGTCGCTGTCCAATGAAAAAACATGTTATCTCCATTTTGTGATTTTTACTTTTATTGCCTCATTTCATCACATGAGCTGCTCTTTACACTGTGTGGGAAGTTCATAAAGACTACACAACAGAAATGGCCCAAAACTGCCTGGGAAAGATGTCTGGTTCCATGACTTCCATGGAAATGACATGAGGTTTTTGGCCTCTCCTGTAAAGTTGCCATTTTGGAGGATACCTGGTTTTTCTTTGGACAGCGACGATATGCGATGTGCTTTTTTTGATTGGCTGTTCTGTGTTGGAAAACAGTCCTTATTATAACTTTAGTTGGATTCCTCTGATATATGCATTACCTATATTACCTAGTAGTGTGTAATGCCCACATAGCAGCTATTACGCTCTGCTGGTTGGGTTTCGCATAGACTGGACGAGTTTTCTGGATGGAGGCCAATCAGTATTCAGCCATTCCTACACCAAAGAATTGGTAGATTCGGGCCAGATTGGTGGATGGCTTTCCTGGCACCATTCCGAGGAGAATTCCCTGTAGGACTCGGATGTAGCCAATGCGGTAGACCCGTATGACCGTAAGCTTTCATACACCCTACAGACAAACCCAACATTCAGCTACTTCCTCCACCACTTATGGTCTTTGGCCACGCCCACACGCATCCCTCTTTAAGCCAATCATTAACATCTGCTTTAGAGCCATTTTCCACACATGGAGCGAGACATTAACCAAACTGTACCACCTCTTCTGGTACACCTGGTACATTTTTCTCAGGAGCATTACACAGAACTGTTTTATTGGGACCGCATACCCAACCAGTTAATATCTAGAACCTGCTGGGTATTACATGTAATTAGTAAAGACTTGCCTCATATTACTCAAAAATTATTGTCTAGTAACTATTGGAGTTTGTACCTACATCAAGAAGAGTAATAGCAAGACCTCGGACCATACCTAAACCTGTTATGACATTAACTTCCATACACTGAACATACTTAGCATCTCAAAATGTTACTAAGTGTGAGTGTGATGTGTGTGCAAGAAAGTAAACTATAGAGCAAGTTAAAAAAGTGCATAATGGCCAACCAATTGCATCAGGAAACTCTTGAATTACTGGGCTAGCCATGGTCCCTTGTGCATCCAACTAGTCCTTGCATCTGGTCTAAAATGCTTTCAGCAGTGCCACAAAATACTTCCCCCTGGTATTAGGAGGGGCCCCCCATATTGGCTGGCTTATCCAGCTACTGGCGGCCCATTAACCCACCGCCCACAGCGCTGATTGGTTAATAATCTTCCACAGTACCTGAGATCTTACTTTACTCCTCTTCTGTCTTCAGTTGAGAGATGGACTACAGCTCCCTCTTTCCCATCAAAACCTTTGGGAATAATTGGCCCCAAGTTTACAACATTTACAAATATGCTAGGACATACTGTACAGTTTACCTATGCATAGTACACAATGCTAAGCCTATGAAGCGCAGTTGAAACCAGTTCACAATAGCGCCACCCTGTTCCCCAGATACCTGTAAAGGGACTGCCCAGAATTTCTGATTTGTTTTGTCCAAGGGGTTAATTAGGTGGTCCCAGACTCCCAGGACCCCCAGTATTTTGCTAGTAGCAATTGGCTTGATATAACAACGGTTTCAGACTAAATAAATCAGTGCACAGCGGCACGACGAGCACCATGCCGGTTTAATTGTTAAGATTTTAGGATGGGCCTAAACATCCATGATTGTGGACATTCAGCGAGCAGTGATGGCCTCCATGAGTCATCCTATTAGTGACAGCACCATTAGCAGAGGCTGCATAATGACCGTTACGAAGACTGTCCTTAACACCACATCAACATCAACCAACGACTGCAATGGCGTCGAACCAGACTGTCATGGAGTGACTCAGAATGGCAGCAGGTCAACTTGGTGGAGACGACCAACGAATCCATGTGTGGAGGCCCCGTGCTCAGCATCAAGATGAACAGTTTGTTGTCAGTGACCTCATGGAGGTCAGTGGAGTTGTCTCCACCTCCACCCCTACTGCACCATCTGCAGGAACTGTGTGAGGATATTCAAGACGCATGGGATGGATTATCACAGGACACCATTAGGAACCTCTACAGCTCCATACCGAGACGCCTGGGATGTTGGGTTAGCAAACATGGCGGCTTGACTCCATACTGAGAGACAGACTTCTGTATGTGTAGCTCAGTAAATATTCCCCATATCAGTCTCAATGTATCATCAGTTATTGATCCTGGTCACCTTTATCTTCCTTCCCAACACCACTGCACTCCCACACCTCCTTCTGGGTGCAGCTCTTCTTTTGATGATGAGTGTAAATGTCTGTACCTACGGTTTAATCTGCTCTGTCCTTTATTCAGTCTCCCTACATAGCAGACGCCAAAACATGTCATCTGTTTGGGTAGAGGGGTGGTCCTTAAAAGTTTGCATATGACTGTAACTTCTCTGGTGGGCCGTTTCAAGGAATGGCTTCTTAATGCTTTGGTGGGGGCTTAATAATTGCGCACCCCCTACTACAGTCGACGTCAAACTCTTTGATTCCAACATAAAAGAGGAAAATGCAGTTTTCCGTGATACGGGCTTACTGGAGATCAGCGGAGAGCAGGGCAGTGGCAGTAAATATAAACCCAGAACGGCGCGTTATGAGGTTACATAAGGGGGCCAAGCACACATATGGAGCCAATTAATGCTGCATTACCCTGCATAGTACACTCACACACACATTATCTGGGCTGCACGGACGCACACACTTGACCAACTTTACTAATCACGTTTCTTCCATTAAAGTGGGTTTAAGTCTGATCACTTGTCTGATGTCTGGCAGCCCACGTGTGACCTCCGAGCAGATTCTCCTGCTCATGAGTAATGGCTGAATTTAGCCAACGGACACACGCACACACACACACACATGCATACGGAGCACAGCCCTGCTGTATCATTCATCAGCCCCGGATAGGGGGAACCTTACCACCTCTCGACTCCAATTGATGAATCACAGTCATAAAGTGAGGTGCCTCATCGCTGGAGTGTAAGCGTTCTGGCATGCCTCCACTCTCTCTGTCTCTATCTCTCTTTCCCCGTCTCCCTCTAAACTGGTATGGCTGCTAGAGATATATGCTGAGGGCGGGAGGAGGGAACATATGTCATGGACATCATGTATTTTTCCGGCGTGAAGTTTACACAGCTCAATAGGAGCACACAGCGTGGAGGAGGCGACGCCGCGTCATTCCGGCTGATGATTAGAAATGAAACGGGAGATTTTGATGCACCTGAGGCCTTTCTATTAAAACAACTGGATTAGATGAGTATTGGGAAGATGGATAAGATGAAATGATATGGAGCTATTCATTAATACATAGTTTGGCGGTTTGGCCATGCGATGGATTGGAGGTGTGTCCAGGGCGTTTCCTGCTTTATGCCCATTGAATCCTCCAGCACAGCCTGTCACTTTATTCCAGTGACCCATGATGCTTTGAGTGACCCATCGACAGAACTTGTGGCCAAGCGTAAACAGCTAATTGCCGTAATTGAGAATACCTAAATGTGAAAATACATAAAATGATCAATAACCTTTAATGTTGGGACACTTGAGCTCTTGGTGCTGACGTTTGTGATGTAATCAGTCTGTGAACTGATTCCCACTTTGTAATGGTGTTTAGACTGAACGTCAGATGCACAAAACACCAGAGCCAGACCAGCATACCAGCATCCAAGATAGTCTGGCTGTGCTGCTTTGTGCATCACTGCTATTGAAATGAATGGTGGCCAGCAAAATAGGGACGTACCAATCCGATATTAGAATAAGATATTGGGCCCGATATTAACCAAAATAGCTGGATCATGTATCAGATAATTAGGCCGATCCATTCACTTGAATTAGTTTTTCTGGTAGACTTGACTTACAAACAGGCACAACAACATGGAGGGACCCAAAGAGTCAGCTGTATGGAGGTATGTAGCTTCACAAGCTTAGGAAAGCAATATATAAGTCAATCCTGATGCCTTAACTCTCACACGGTAAAGTATACGCTTTATTAATTCAGCATTAGTATCACATGATGTATCGACCAACACGGTTAATTCATCTAATAGTATCGGTAACAGAACTAAAGAAGTTGAATCGGCACATCCATATAGCATTTTGTTGTTGTCCACAGAAAAACATGTGTCTCAATTTTTGTACATTACATTCATGGCATTTAGCTGACGCTCTTATCCAGAGCGACTTACAAGGTTAACCACATTACAGGTAGGCCAGTGTAGTGTTGGGAGTCTTGTCCAAGGACTCTTATTGGTGTAGCACAGCATAGTCATCCATACTGGGATTCGAACCCCATTCGTCTCCCACGTGGGGTGGTGTTGTCCGCTGAGCTACACCAACCACATTTGTATTTTACTATCATTTGAACACAGCATCTGCTGTTTACACTGTGTGTTTTTCATGATGAATGGACCAACAGAAATGGCCCAAAATGGCTACAACAGTCTGGTTCCATTGACTTACACTGGAATTAAATTAGGTTTTGGCCTCTCCTGTAAAGAGTTGGCACTCTGGAGATGCTTGTTTGCCTTGGGACAGCGACAATGCTGGTATGAAAGTTGACCAGCTCTGCCCCAACTTAATACAGCAGAAACCAGCACAGAATATGTGCTACTCTGTGGGTTTTAATAGAGACCCATATGCAATGCCATTACACAGCAAAGTCCTACACAGAAATCTGCCTTTAAAGGAGGGTTTCAGGAATGCTGCTTGCATTTTATCCATGGTAGCTACCTATGTTAGCATCAAGCTAGCAGGATTACAAACATCTTAGCTAATAACAGGTATACAAGTATTATTCTTTACTCTGTTTGTCTTTAAGTGTTTTTAAAAACACTTTTTTAAAGACTTAAACCTGAAGTCACTCTTTTTATTACTGTAGCTTAATAGGCAATTAGCTTTCTGTTTCCGTTGGTCGTCTCCACCAAGACAAAAGCCGGTCACTGAAGACCACCCGCTGCCATTCTGAGTCACTCCATGACAGTCTGGCACAGCACCATCGCAGTTTTGGTGATGTTGATGTGGTGTTAAGGACAGTCATCGCAATGGTCTGCGTGCATGTAGTCCTGTGTTGTGCAGTCTACTGCCAATGGTGCTGGCACCAACAGGACGACTCATGGAGGACACCAGTGGTCACTGAATGTCCACAACCGTGGCGTAAAGGCTGGTCCTTGCTTACGTCCCATGTACAGAAACCTGAATCATTTGCATGTCTCACAATGTCAAACCTACCCACCAAGTTTCGTTCCTGTCTGAGGAGTCTGGGTGCAACTTGTGCAACTATTTATGTAACTATTCTATTTATATTAATTTTTAGAGTGATATTAAATGGTGGACTGATTGGTTTATTGACTGACTGATTGTTTAATATGCTAATGCCACAAACATCAAAAAGCCCACCCCATAATATTCGTCCCAAATGCAGGCGGAGCTTTCCAAGAGGTTCCTTCCACCGGATCATCGGAAGGGTGTTTAAATCTTACTGTAGATCCTGCTGTAGCACTGCTGTAGGAGGCTAGCAAGCGTATTTACAACAGATGGTTAAAGTTACTCTTTGACTGGAGCGTCATTTTAACTTCCACAGTATTATGATTTACAATGCTAAATGTTTTTTTTTTTTTTTAACTGGCAAAAAAAGCAAGAAGGAAATGCAAACCAGTTTTCATCACTACACAACCAACAGCCCATAGCCTGGAGTGAGTCACTATCATAGCTATTTGCCTTAACTAGACATTATTATGACACCTACATACGTCTTACCTCCGCCGTTAACCCCAGTTGCTCGTGTGCACATTAAACCTAAGTGCACAACACCACATGGCCCTCTAATAAACTCCATCCAGCCTGTATATCGAATAGCTCTCCATAACAAGCTCAAATTGGTCTAATAAACACCTTCAAACGTATCATAGGCTCTGGAAAGGGCGTAAAGGCTGGCCCTCCATCCCGTAACCATTTCCTTCCATCATCCCAAGGAAGCATTACTCAGATAAAGTTCAGCACCGGCCCTAGTAAATAATAAACAGTGATAAAATCTGATGACCTGTAATGAAACTACCCCGCTGAACGAACACCCCTGCTGCAGACAGCCTCAGGTTGCATCACACCGGGCTCTGCTTGCTTTGGCTCTCTCGGCCGCTAGGAAGCGTTTGCATAAGCTGTGCTTTCCTGTAGCAAGAAGGCTGAGTCAGTGAGCATCCTGGATTTCTGCCGTCTGCTTGGCAGCCTGTCCTCATCGTAGGCCGGGCTTAATCCGGGACAAATCACTCATAGAACTACATGCCTATAAAGCGGCTATTCGGGGCAGTTTCAATATGAACCCGAGGAGAGGTCAGTGGGGTCAGAATCTCCAGTGAGGCGGATGCTTCAGACTTCGAAAGCTATGAGCTACATGGGGTTATGTTTAGGGCCCAGCTTTATTTCCACTGTCCTGAGATCTTGCACGTTATGTTATCATATATATACATATATATTTTTTTTAAATATCAATGAATAAGCAAATTTGGAAAAAACATGGTCGGCATATCTAAGGAGAACATTTAGATTTGGTTGAACATGTGATAAATGTCTATATATTTTTAAAAGACCCTGACAAATGATCCGGAAATGGTTCCAAGAACACAGTGTTTTTCATTAATAGCTTGCCTAAAATATGAGGAGGAAAAGTAACACTGAGAGGAACTGATAGAAACCAAGACTCCAAAGGAAGACCTCACTAAGAGCATGAAAGAGAAGAACCAAGACTCAATAGGAAACAATCTCTAATAGCCATTTCGACCTTCATAGAACTTTGATGCTATTCTGGAAAACAGTCTACGTTTGCACTAGTTTTTATTGGAACCAAGGAGCGTCAAAGGATAGACTGTCAACAGAGGGGGCTCACAGTGATAACACAGTGAAAACAGTGATAAAAATGGCAGAGCACATACATTACCTAAAAGTGTCCATGCTGTTATTCCATATGTTCGTGTTTCCATTGTTACGTTTCTGTCTAACATGCCCATAGATGTCAACATGGTTTCTACTGAAGAACCTACCACCGTTTGGTAGTTCCAGTTGGTAGTTCCAACTTTTTGGGTTCCAAACCCATTCATTTTCAGTGTACCAAAATGAACTGAGCCAACCAGAACAGAACTTGTTGAGCATAAGAACATGAGGAAGAACCTTTGAGAGGAACCCAGAGAAACCCTTTAAGAGCATGAAGAAGATGCACTGAAAAAACCAAGACTCAAAAGGAAACAGTTCCGTTCAGGCTTCTCAGAACCTTGGTGCTATTCAGGGAACCAGCCAGCATTTGCACCAGTTTTTATTGGAACCAAGGAACATCACAGGATCCATCATCAATAGAGCACACTGCGCAATGGTAGTAAGCAGTAGCAACAAGATTTGCGCTGTTATTCCAGATGTTTGTTGTTATTCCAAAAACCAAACATGGATCAACTACTTGTGATAAAAACGTAGAAGAGGTTCTTAAGCAGGCCCCTGCTTGCTCTTCGAGTGTGTCCCCATGTTGCCTTTTCTATTCTCCACAACCCAAAGATGTCACCATAACTTGTGCTGAAGAACCCATCATATGGTTCCAGCTGGGAATTAACTTTTCGGGTTCTGGGACACATTCATTTTTGGTGGAAATGCACAGTTCAAAACAAGAAGAGGAAGAAGCCCTGAGAGGAATCATAACTTGCTGTGGAGAAATTCTTTAAGAGTATGAAGAAGCATTCAAAAGATGCAAGCCACAGAAGTGAAACCAAGCCGTGTAGGCTTACCTAGAACCTTAATGCTATTCAGGTTGTCTGCCTACAGTTCCACCAGCTTTTTATTGGAACCAAGGAGTGCCAAAGGATATGCCAGCAATAAAGGGCATTCAAACATTGGTAGAGAACAGTGGAAACCACTGGAACAGGACCCACTGGAAAAGAGCTATAGGAGCATGAGGAGGAACCACTGTGTGGAACCAAGGCTTGCAAAGGAGAAGCCATGCAAGCCACGAAAGGGGATCCAAGCCATGTAGGCTTTCTTAGAACCCTGGAGCTATTCAGGGAGCCGGCCTACATTTACACCAGCTTTTTACTGGAACCAAGGAGCGTCAAAGGATATACCATTAATAGAGAGGACTTGTTCCACTGCGATGGAAAAGAGCTATAGGAGCATGAGGAGGAACCACTGTGAGGAACCAAGGCTTGCAAAGGAGAAGCCATGCAAGCCATTAAGTGAGGCCAAGCCATGTAGGCTTTCTTAGAACCTTGGAGCTATTCAGGGAGCCGGCCTACATTTACACCAGCTTTTTACTGGAACCAAGGCGCGTCCATCAATAGAGGGCATTCAACACTGGTAGAAAACAGTGGAAACCACTGGAACAGGACCCACTGGAAAAGGGCTATAGGAGCATGAGGAGGAACCACTGTGAGGAACCAAGGCTTGCAAAGGAGAAGCCATGCAAGCCACGAAAGGGGGGCCAAGCCATGTAGGCTTTCTTAGAACCTTGGAGCTATTCAGGGAGCCGGCCTATGTTTGCACCAGTGTTTACTGGATGAAGAAAAGCAAAGCCACAGAAGTGGGACTTGTTTCTGTAGGCCTCAATGGTTAGTCGAGAGTAGATAATAGGCATCCTGATGAATTGTAACGGATGATCTGGGAAATGATGTGACGGGTCAGTGTTCCATGATTTCATTGATATATTAAAGTTATTTAATGATTAAATTTAGCTTCAAAATTAAGAAGCATCCCACAGTTCCATGCTGAAACTTTCCATAGTTCCATGTGTAGGCATCCTTCTTGTGCAATGTCATGGCCACCTGTGTGGCCAGTCACGTGACGTGCAGCGATTTGATCCAGCGTCTGACTGACAAGACCATAAAAGTGCTCTAAGATGAAAAACACATTGCTTTATTGTTCCCGATAAGATCATGGCTCCTCAGTATGGTGATCCAGATGTGGTAGGAAACCCAAAAAAACAGAGAAGCCAGTAAACCTGGCAAAGAGGCGCTGACTGGAGGAACTCTTCCCTTTGAACTCCAGCCACCACGCCTCATGCTCCAGCGTTAACGTCTCTATCTATCTATCTATCTGAGTGCTGTTTCTCATCCTGGCTTGGTGTAGGCTTTGGAGCCGTCGGGGAGCTGCTGAAAGAACGCCTCCTCGCTGTGAGCTCTGCCTGCTGGAGGTTCAACCCCCTTAATGAATGGCTCTTCTTTCTGCGGGCTGAACTCCCCTGGCCGCCGCTAGGTGCTGATGGAAGCCGCTCTGATGGGCCGGGCGGAGGGATTCCTCTGTCTCTACGTGTAGAAAACATTAGTCCAGCGCTCTGTCATGACTCCTTCCAGTACTCGTCATGCTTTTGTTCAGAGGCGGATGGTCTTGACTGATATGCATGCATGTGTGAATGAACGATGAACTCTGGGGGTGAATGCCATGCAGCAGGCAGGCTTCTGTCACTGAGGATTCCATACAGTTCACTCAAGGAATGGGGCTTTTTGGTGCTATCACTTCTCGGGGCTGCACCTTACAGCTTTAAACTTTAGCATAGGTTTTAGCCGTAACACGCCGGCATTTGGGATGCCAAAGTGAATCACCGCTGACTCACTAAAGCAGATGTCTTGGGATCCAGTTTCCGGTCCTGGACTTTGGTGGGTGACACTAGGACTGTATGCACTAACCCTAATGAGTTAAGGTAACTCGAATCATTGGAGGTAATGTGTTTCCTCAGCTGAATTAAGTTTTGACCAAAATGATTTACACTCAAACGTTCAACTTGTAGCTCGGCTTTCGAGATGATCAAATAATTCTACATCACACCAACTGGACTCCCAGTTCTGAGAATATTACTGCGCTATGTTCTTTCTAAAAAAAATTTATTTCTAAAGCTAGGGAAACTCTCTCTAAAGACTCAGGTCTCAGTAACATCCATAAAACATTTTTTTGGTGTTGCACTGAGAATGATGTTCTTCTTTAGTTATCAGTTAACATAATCTATAGCCCGGACATCATCCTCAAACCATCCTCTGAACGTTACAGTTAAAACATTATGTATTGGTGAGCTTATAGGAAAATTATCTGAAGTTCTTTAAAACAGTCTTTTAACATTTTCTTAAAAACTTTAAGAAATATTCTAGGTAATATTAGCCAAAGATCTGGGAACGTTCCCTGCTAGCTGGGTGGCTGTCGCCTAAACTTAAACTTTGAAGCTAAAGTAATTATGATATTATACATATATCTAACTATTATATCATCAGTGTTCAAAAACAAACATGTATCTCCAAAATGTCAACTTTACAGGAGAGGGCAAAAACCTCATTTGAATGTAAGTCAATGGAACGTCTTTCCAAGCGATTTTGGGCCATTTCTATTGGTCCATTCATCATGAAATTGTCACACAGTGTAAACGACAGCTGCTGTGTTTAAACAATGCATAAAAGTAAAAATGAATATAACGATATAATTATAACTACGATATAATAATCACAGGCGGAGATATAAAAGAAATCGCTCAGCTCAAAGTCTTTAGAACTACATACTCTAACACCAGTGCTAGAGGAGAATAGATTTTAGAATTGGCAGTAAATGTTTCACTGACCACTCAGCAGAGTGACTTAACACATTCATAGTATTCAACAATGTACAATGTGTGCTTTGTTTAAATGTTTAAAGCATCTAAAGGACATATATATATATATACATGAATATTTCATTATACAGTGCAACTGCTTGTTTCTCTGTGGATATAACAATAAACTCTTGAATCTTTCATCTTCTGTTCTCACTATTCACTTAAATAAGCAAACATAAATGTCCAACCAAGTGGTACAAACAACTTGCCTGGATTAAGTGACTAATTCAGTCAAAAGTACATGTTACCAGATCATTCAAGTACAAATTACATCAGGACTTTCAGTGTAGATGTGGCCAACTGGTTTCATCATATCAGGACATTTAGCTACCACTGATCACAAACCACAGGACCGGAACTGGACTGAAGGTTTGGACTGGATAAAATGTGTCCTAAGGAATCAGTTGGCAGATTGTTTCAGTTCCTTAAAGAGCCATTTCTGTAAGTTAGATGGGCAAGAACCTTAAAACTTAAAAAACTCCTTATAAAGAAATTGATGGTTCCAGTTCTTAATTTTGAATATTGGTAAAGAATCCATACATTGTGTGTAGATCTGTCAATTTTAAAAGGGTTGTTCTTATTAACACCCGTCATTTACCAAATCATAAAAAAGGTTAATTATGGAATTGAAAAATGTAAAGTGATTTTTCTATTGGGATTATTTCCACATGTTCGACACAGTCATTGCCAAAGTTGAAATATTCAATTTTTATTTTAATTTGGAAACCAATTAAATATATATATATATATATATATATATATATATATATATGAATAAGCCAATTTTACACACACACACACACACACACACACACATATATATATATATATATATGTATGTGTGTGTATTTATTAAGTCAAATCTTAATTCAGCTGAGGAAACAAATTACCTCCAATGATTCGAGTTACCTTAACTCATTAGGGTTAGAGCATACAGTCCTAGTGTCACCCACCAAAGTCCAAGACCAGAAACTGGATCCCAAGACATCTGCTTTAGGGAGTCAGCGGTGATTCACTTTGGCATCCCAAATGCTGGCGTGTTACAGCTAAAGCCTATGCTAAAGTTCAAAGCTGTAAGGTGTATACATATATATATATATATATATATATATATATATATATATATATATATATATATATATATATATATGTATGTATATATGTAATTTGCTTATTCAAATACATTTTGGAGCTGTTGTTGTAGTTCATTCATCATGAAATTCACACACAGCGAAAAAGCATACACCAGGCCGAGACAGGCAGCAGCGATATTCATATATTATGTATATTGTATTTGCAAACAGAACACATGCTTTATTAATATCCTCTATCCAGCCTTCGAACGTGCCTAACAGTCTGCGAGCCCTCCTGACCCCTTCACAGGGTTTAATACGCTCTGGAATGAGGCACATTCAGCCTGCTTATCTTGGCACGTCATTAATCACAGGCAGTATCTCCCACTTCACGCACACAGCGCTCATTAATTAACAGTGCCTCTGCTCATAACCGCTCTGTGTGCATGTGCATGTTTTGGGTTCTGCTTTTGGTGGATCTGCAGCAGGCCACAGGTGAGCAGGGAAGTAAACAGTTGCTTGGAGGACCCGGTCTGTGAATGCGTGTGTGGCTCGCAGAGGAGTGGTGCAGGCGGGGGTGGGTGAAGGTGGTGATGGTGATGGATGAATGGGCAGAATTATCTACTCACTAGGGCAGATAATTGCTCCATTTGGTCCCAGTGCCGGGGAATGACTTCTAATTACCTCCACCCCTCAGTCTCCTCCCCACCCCCCCACCCCACCCCACAACAGACACACTCACACCACTGCCCACCTAACTCTCTGGAAAAACACTCTCACACATGTTGCACAGCTGACCAACTGGGTTGCCTCAGCAACGGCCGCAAACCGCAAGTGGAAGGCAATGGACAACAGGTTCTGATTAATATTTTACATTCTGGCCTTGAACAGATCCGGATGGTGTCCTTTTCCGACACGCTGACAGCGGAGGCCTAACAAACTCGTATGTTTGATTTGTTTTAGACTTATTTGTTCTAATGCAAGCAAACGTCAGCTAATGCTAAATTCTCTTAGCCAGATTTCGAAAAAGGCTTGGAATAGAGATTGAAACAAATCATGAAGTCCACGGTTATCGTCTGGGTAAATCTGGTCAATCAGGGAAGCGTTAGTAAATACTCACAGATTTGAAAGGGTTTTGGCATCATGCTAATTAGCATTGCTAGCATTCAATCACTAATAGCCACGTTGACACTGTTTGGCTCATTGGCAAAAGAATATTTGCACAAATAGCTGCACCCAGAAGGAATCAACCGACAGGAACGAAACTTGGTGGGTAGGTTTGACATTGTGAGACACAAAAAGACTTGGACCTGACCCAACAGCCATTATGGCGGACAGCAGTGATGCCCTCCATTCACTATTGGCAGACGACTGCACGAAGCAGAACTACATGCACACAGACCGTTGTGACGACTGTCCTTAACACCACGTCAACGTCACCAAAGACTACAATGGTGCCAAACTGTCATGGAGTGACTCGGAATGGCAACAGGTCATCTTCAGTGACGAGTCCTGCTTTTGTCTTGGTTGAGACGACCAGCGAATCTGTGTGTGGAGCCACCATGGTCAGCAACAACATGAATGGTTTGTTGTCACGTGTCCAGAAGACCTGGTGTCACCTCTACGTCCACCCCTACCGCACAATCTGCAGGAACTGTGTGAGAATATACAAGTTGCATGCTATGGATTATCACAGGACACCATTAGGAACCTCTACAACTCCATACCGAGGCGCCTGGCATATTGCATCATCAAACATGGCGGCCCGACACCATACTAAGAGACAGTACAGTATGTGTAGCTTAATAAATATTGATCATATCAGTCTAAATGTATCATCAGTTATTGTTTCTGGTCACCTTTATCTTCCTTCCCAACAGTACTGCACTCCCACACCTCCTTCTGGGTGCAGCTATTCTTTTGATGAGCAGTGTACTTGTAAAGGTCATGGTGCAGAAGAGAAATCCTGATCTGCTGAAGGCCTCTAGCGTCTTTTCTACAATATGCAAATGCAGATAAGCTGAGGAGTAATTGTGTGATAAGCCTGAGAGAAGACCTCCTTATGCCTTTGAAGATGAGGTCTTCTAAACTCTGTCCTTGGTTATAAATTTCAAATTTTCAACAAAGTTTAGCCAATGGTGGAGAAACCTTCTCAGCTTCATCAAAGCTTCATCAAAGCCCACGATAGCACTCAGGTCACTTCTACAATTGGTATTGATCTTAACTGACTACCAACAGTAAATCAAGAGAAAGACACATGTCCTGACACACCTCAACCTTCCCAGGACACGGCCATTGACTTTGACACTCAGTAGCATTCCACGGTTTGGTATTTTTGTCACGTCCCTGGCGATAACCCGACGTGCTAACTCCTGGTGTCCTTTATTAGCGTGGAGCTCATCTGCCTCAATTAGTTACGTGGCAACAGGCAATCTCTTCTTACTTCCTGCTCAGGTGAAGGTTAGACCCTTCCCTCACCCAACACCCAATGAGTACAAGGCAAATGGCTTAGGTTCACCACAGCCCCCCACCCAAATGTCTCTGATAGCCATGTAGGTGGTCCTAGGCAGGGGGCCACAGCAAGGCATAGGGAATTAACATGCACGGTGAGGTATCAAGGTTAGGAGGAGCCTTGCATTTTGGGGAATTACTTTGAGGGTGACGACGACAGCGACAGGGGTTGGGGGCTGACGGGAACCCCATCTGTTCCAACACTTCTGATTCTCTGCCAGCTCAGAAAGGGCCATTGTTCGTGGCTACATTATAACGTTTCCAAAAAGTCAAAGTCGTTACAGGCGTAGCCGTTTATAGTCTTCAGTATTAGAGATAGCATTTATGAGGACCCGCTAGCAGGATGCGACGGTGAGACCGAGGAAGTGGTGACAGCTTTAGTGGCTGTTCTCATGTTGTGGTGAAAGGCTGCCAAAGGGACCCCCTGATGTGCCACAGTCCAAGCTGGGCAAGGTCTGCAGCCCTCATGGGGGGTCTGTGAACTGAGTGGGTGTTGATGGGCAGATAATTGTGTGTGTGTGTTGCAGCTAGCCAAATAGCACTAGCATACACTGTAGACAGTACTGCAGTTGGTGGGTTTACCGCAACCTGAAGAGAGGAATAGGTGAAGTAGAAGAATGTAGTGGGGACAGCTCGTAGTGAGTCTTGCTAGGCTTGCTAGCGGGCTTTGCTATCAGAGGGTAAAGCGCTCTCTGATTTATTAGCACTCCAAGTTCATTGTTAGCATATGGTGCTAGATAAGAAGTGTTTTCAAATGATGGTTGAGGTTCAGCCTAGACATAGTTTTAAAACACTGATTATTTCAGACGAAGATACTAAGTATCTTAATTCTCTTGCTAGTTCTTCAGCATTCCATAGAGGATAAGGAGGTATATAATTTAATAGCACCCACAACTTCATTGTTTGCATATGGGGTTGGGTGGGCGGTGTCCAGGTTGGAGGATAACCTGGATGTGCTTTGAAAGTTAGATTCATAAGATGAATCAGAACAGGAATGAGCACAGTACTAGCAAAAATAAGCAAGAATATCTAAAACAGTGATTACAGTAAATATATCGTCGCTGTCCAATGAAAAACATGTATCTCCATTTTTGTCCATTTTGACTTTTATGCATCATTTGAACACAGCAGCTGCTGTTTACACTGTGTGGGAACTGCATGATGAATGGACCAACAGAAATGGCCCAATAGTGTTTGGAAAGACATCTGGTTCCATTGACTTGCATTAAAATTTAATGAGGGTTTTGGCCTCTCCTGTAAAGTTGCCATTTTGGAGATACCTGTTTTTCTTTGGACAGCGACGATATGCAAATTTGTTGTTAGCTATATGCAAATGTCATGCCCTGTTTTGTAGTTTGTTTCCTCAGGAGTGATGTAGTTCGGATCATTTTTGGATGTTTGCATTGTGAAAAATAAATGAGGGAAAGCTGAATATTCATAAAATTTCCAATATCATTTGTTACTATATGTTTTGCAACAGAAACAGTTGTAGATTTGTCTCCAGTCAGTTTGCTGAGTTATTAAGTTAGTCATGCACTCTTCAGATGGGTCTGTGCTGGTAATCCCCACTTCTGAACCACTATTTTTAATTTAAAAAATATATATGATTGTATGATGTGTGGTGGTCATGAAAAGCCAAATTTCCACCAAAAGCCCAGTACAAAAACCAGTTTCACTGTGTTGTTAACAATCGAGTCATACACTGCTCCAGTCTCAGATTTAGCTCTCACAGTATTTCAGTTCCCAAATTAACCTCAATGTGATTTTGTTCTTGTCAGTTTGCTGAATTATTGAATTAGCTAAATACATTCACTCTTTAGATGGGTTAGTGTTTGTTACCTGCACTTCTGAACCATTATACTTGCATACAACGAAAGAGAGAAGAAAGAATAAACAATAAACAACAACAAAAAGAGCAGTAATACATATTATAGATAGTTAAAATATAAATGAATAAATTAGGAATGTGTAAAGTGACCGTGCATGGCTGTGCAATATATGCAGAATGTGCCGTTGACAGTGTTACTCTATGGATAATATGTATACCATATGGTGGCTGTACATAAATGTGTATACTGTCCAAATCGAACAAGATTACTCCAGAGGTAGTAATGAGTCAGTCAGTGAGGTGTTGTGGGAGCCACAGCCCTTGGGAAGAAGCTGTTTCTCAGTCTGCTTGCTTGTAGTTGTATGTAGGTTTGTAGTTGTATGATATGTGATGGTCATGACAAGTCAAATTTCCACCAAATGACCAGTATAAAACCAGTTTTACCATGTTGTCAACAGTAGAGCCAGTCTCAGATTTAGCTCTGATTTACTCTTCAGTATTTCAGTTCTTGCCAAATGATCTTGAATGCGATTTTGGTCCAATCTGCTTGGTTGTATCCTGGCTAATTCAACTTTGTTTATTTGTGCGGTCACAGTTGAACTGACTGGAAAGCTTGATTTGGAATTTGATGTTGGCCTTCTGTCAAACGTCTTTTCAAAATCTGAACAAACAGGCTGCTGGCCAGATATTGTCTTATAGAAGTTAGTAAATGTATACAGTGTTTTATTTTTGTGTATGTTAACAGTTTTTACATAGTAGCTAATGCTCACAGTTGTTGTGAAAAGACGCTCTGGCAACTGAATTTGATTGAGCTACTGTGCTTGGCTGCACTCTAGGTGGAGCTCGAGATAGCCAGAGAAATCTAGAGCACCATAGTTGTGTGAAAATATCTTCAACCTTTACATGATTATTGGTGTTATGCTCTCCAGCCACACGACTTCTATTGTAGTGTTCAGGAAACCAGAGATAACGGGATTGACTATTTGATTTTTGAAGCGATTAGCAGATTAGCAGAGATATGATGGAACAGAGCCAACCCTTACAGGAATATAGAACTATTGTGTGGCCTTTCCAATGAAACCTGGACTGGTAGCCTTCAGGAAACCAGAAACATGGACCCCGGTTCCTCACCTGTTATCCTTGGCGTCATTGCCAAGCAGCCAAAGTCAACAAGTCAACTGTGTGACCCCTAGCACGTAGACGTCCACTGAGACAAGCATGTAGATCTGTGATTTCTACTCACAGTAAAGATAATATACCACCCAACAAAATAATGAGTCACCTTGTGTGTTCAGGCTCCAGCAGATGGCGCTGCAGGAGGATGACAAGGCTATAAATACCTGTGGGGTGTGAGTTACGAAGAGGTGGTACAGTGCGGTGAATGTCTCGTTCCTTGTGTGTAAGATGGCTCCAGAGCAGGTGTTAATGATTGGCTAAAAGAAGGGGCTGAGTATTTGGGCATGGCCAAAGACCATAGTGTGAGGAAGTAGCTGAATATGCAGGTGTATGGAAGCGTACGGTCATATGGGTCTACCAGCAGTGGCACAAATCCCAGTCTACAGGGAATTCTCCTCGGAACTGTGCCAGGGAAGGCATCCACCAAATCTGGCCCAATTCTTTGATGCAAGAGTGTCTGAACATTGATGATCTCCATGCCAAATCCAATGCCAGCAGTTACTGGTGCTGGTGAAGGTATTACATGTTATTAGGTATCCTTTAGTTACGGTGACTCATTTAAGGATGTCCTGCTGCTGTAGCTGAACTGTCTACCTGACAAGTTCACCTGGGTTTCGGCTAGCGTCAAGACCAAGGACAAGAACTGAGAGTATTACTGCAGTAGACTTACCATCATTTACAGCAGTGCCAAATGCAGTGCCATCTGATTATGGACCAAGCCCTCCTGCCCAGTCAGATGTATTTCCATTTCTCTGATGATTGTCTGACCTGCCAAAAGCATTTCCCCTTCGCTTGTTATATGAAATGAGTTCACTGAATCACATGCGGAGGGCTACAGGCAGTACGTGACCTGTGCTGCATTCTTGACAGGTTCTCCTGGAGCTGTGAAGTTTTATGAAACCTGATGGTTTATTTTGAAACTTGGAAAAGCATTTCCCATTAAAAGGGCCTCCTATTAATTTGCACACCATGAAAGTGTATAAGCTGACAGATACACATCTGAAACAGCATTTGATACCCTGGTCTGCAAACCAAGTACATCAGATCAGCTCACCTCAGCCTACATCGCAATGCTCCTCAACGTGCTCGGCCGAGAGGTGGAGCGGCCTTGACCGGGATGTTCTTCCTATCAAAGCAAATTCCTGCAGCTCTGTTCAGAATCGATTAACGCCTGCTCCGCTTCAGACCTAAGCTCCGCTTGTTTGGAGTGATTTCCGATATCCTGCCATTTGGAAACCTTTCGGAATGAAGCGCCGCAGAGGCCGCCGGGGTTTTCTCCAGGCCGCAGGGCTCAGGCAACAGGCACCCTGGGAAAATAATCAGTCGCCACGCAGATGAATGATCGGAGTGTGAGCCGCGGTAATCCTTCCTCCCGAAAACTGCGCCCGGTTTATGGATATGAGGATTTTCCCTGCAGGTGCGACATATTTCTTCTAAGCATGCTTAAGTGTCTCTCATAAAAAAACATACACCGAAGATCAACTGAGGTAGCAGCCCATGTGCAAATATACAGTGTTTGCAAACTGCATGTGGGGGCACTGCCAGATAAGACGATCGCTGCGAGGGTCCCTGACAAGTTGTCCATGTGCGTTATGCTGTCCAGACATCAGAGACTACCATTAATTCATTTCCTGTTACATCATAACACCCATTAAGTTGGAAGTTATTGATTTCACAGTAGGATATTTCTTGCATACGGAAAATAAGAAATAACTGGCAAAAAAAGAAAATTTGTGAAAAAAAAGTGGCAAAAAATGTGATTTCAAAACTGTAGTGGTTAGAAACTGGGACAACCATACCAACCTGGTAAACCACAAACACTGTCCTCATCAGATAAACAATAGTGAGCTACACTATACAGTGGGTGTGCGAAAGTTTGGGCAGCAAGATCATGTTGTAAGTCTTTGGTGCTGGTCTGTGGGTTGACTCTGACTGTTCTCAGCATCCTTCGCTTCTGTTTATTCAAGATTGTTCTTGGTCTGCCACTTCGAGCCTTGACTTGAGCTGTGCCTGTGGTCTTCCATTTTCTCACAATGTTTCTCACAGTGGAGACTGAAAGCTGAAATCTCTGAGATAGCTTTCTGTATCCTTCCCCTAAACCATGATGGTGAACAATCTTTGTTTTCAGGTCATTTGAAAGTTGTTTGAGGGACTCCCCATGCTGCGGACTCTTCAGAGACGATGCAAAAAGAGGAGACACAAAACTTACAATGCCCCCCTTAAATACCACTTGGCTCTTATAATTGGAGTCACCTGTGTATGGAGGTCAAGGGTCTCACTGAACTTACCAAACCAAATTTGAGTTCCAGTAATTAGTCTAAAGGTTTTGAAATCAATTATAAAATGACAACAGTGCCCAAATTTATGCACCTGGCCTACTTTTGTTTAACCAATTATTGTCCACACTTTCGGTTCTGTAAATCATATAAACTTCATTTCACTTTCTCAAAAATATCACTGTGTTTGTCCCCCTATATGATATATTTAAACGCAATTTTTTTATCCAATCAATTCAATGCTTATAAAGGTAAATCAGGATTGCAAATTAACCACAGCTGGCCAAAACTGATTCACCATACAGCACTATATAAGCTTCTGAGGCAAAAATGAATCCCCCCTGTGATGTTCTGGGGTTGTTTCAGTTACATGGAAACCGGTTCTTTGGTTGAGGTGTAGCCTACACTGAGCTGCAGGACGACCAGGTTTCACCTTTTCCTCATCATTTACTGAAGAACATAACATTCCTATCCCTGTATTCCAAGATGAGAATCCTCACATTCACATGGCTCCAAACGTGACTGATTGGCATGATGACGGACCTGCAGGAGCATTCACACATCTGGCCTGGCCCACAGAATCCCCAGATAGGAATCCTTTGGACAATATGTGGGACCACCTGGTACAGCCAGTAAAATGCCAGGGAGGGCATCCACCAAATCTGGCCCAACTGGACAACACTGATGTGGCCTACATCCAGAGGCGTGTCCCGTCCATGCCAAATGGATAACTGTAATTGGTGCTGATGGAGGTATTAGGTATGTTTCAGTCACAGTTCAGTTCTGGACTGAAAGAAAAAGAATAGAAGGCAAGAGAAGTTGAACGTTGCTGGTTCTAAGTCACATAGCGAGGACAGTATGGCTTCCTCAAAGTGAACTTATGGTAATGAATGTGTTAAGAACAGTTTCATTTTCCCAGAAGCGGTTTCAGTTCTGCTTGTAGTGAGTTGTTGTGTTGTTGCCACTGTGATTAGCACTTAGCCGTTAGCATTTTGGCAGCATGTTTGTAGCAGTGCTTTGGGTTATAGTGCTGTTCAATTCTGGGCAGATCTTGGCAGTGTCCCTTTTGTTGTTCGCCATGGTTACACATGTATGGCAGAGAGGAGTGCCCCTCCGTTAAAGGGCAGTTCCTAGGAAGAGGAGTGGGAAACCTAGGGAAACGTAGTTCAACAACATAAAATCCGCAAATGAAACTAGAGATCAGATAAGGTTACCCCATATCTAATTTTGCACAAGGAAGGGGAAAGTCAAAAACTGGAGTTCTTTTACAGGGCTCCTAACATCCACCTGGAAGACCTGGTGGACCCACCAACAAAGTCCTCATCAGATAAGCAGCACTTCATGTTTGAGATAGAGGAGAACATCAAGCTCCACTCTCTCCTCAGATCTGAGAACATCCACAGGTGTTTCTGTCCATCCTTCCTCCACTGTGAGAAGACACCTCAACGCTACCGAGGTCTGAAAGGAGGTGTAGCTGTTCAAGAACCTCTTGGAGACCTAGACACATCAAACAAAGAAGCTGGTGTTCTTAGAACTATTGGGAGTCCAGAACCTCAACCTCACTAAATGTAGTTTAGATGGACAGAAGACCACCTAAACCAACTTCTGAGACTGAACTTTTTGGGGGGATGTGGAAAGATATCCCTACAGGTTACTTCCCAAACCAGAAAGTGTCCTAAAGTCTATAGAAGAACCCATATGGAGCAGTGTGATAGTACATTCAGTTGTTAGGGTGAATGAATACACATCTGAAGGGATGGTGTTGGGTAGAGGGTCTCCGATTTTTGCCTAGTACCGTACATATTTCCTAGCAGACAGATATACATCAGCATGTGCACCTGAATGGACGTTTGCCAAAGCTCCCGAGGGACTTTGCTAATGTAGGCGCAGTATATCATTAAGCCTGTCATTATGTGTGTTTGACAAGCATAGATTTATCACCTTCCTTAAGGGGCAAGCGAGGCATTCAAAACAAGACAGCAGCAAAGGCGTGGCAGGCTGAGTGTGTGGGGGCGCGCGTGCATGCTTGCTTACATGCGGCCGTTTGCACTTTGTTTGTTTTAATGTGTTGCGACTTTAACACGTATCCCGTTTCACAAGCACGTTTTTTTTAATGTCTGCTTATAAATATGGGCCTCGCCTGAGTTCAGGGATGTGGAGCGCATCAAATGCATTAAATGCCATGCGTAAGCTCACGGAGCACTTGGAAAGATCAAGTATGTGTCGGACAAGCATCGGTGCGGCTGCCCCCCCCCCCCCCACCCCCCCCCCCCCCCCCCCCCCCCCCCCCCCACCCTCGTAAACCTAACATCCGCGGGTCACCGTAAAGCTGTCAGTGGCCGATTCAGAAACCCGCCGCCACCCTGGTACCTGCGATGCGGCCGATAAAACAGGCAGGGATTGTCTGGCTGTAATCAGCACCAGATGGGGCTGCGGACCCCACACCATGGAACTCCCTGCAACATCTGCATCTGCTGCACCCGGGAGACTGGGGTGGGGGGGTTGGGCCACAGCTGGACGACCTCCGACCCCAGGAGAGGTGCTGGGAGCCCTGGAGCTGACAGCTGGGGCGTGCGAGGTGGGAGAGACATTCTCATCCCTCTCTTGCTTGTTCTCTCTCTCTCTCTCTCTCTCTCTCTCTCTCTCTCTCTTTCTGTCTCTCTCCTTCCTTCTTTCATTTCTTGCTTTGGTTTGTACTACTGTAAAATGTCCAGCTGTGGCTGAAACACAGCCCATTTCCTCACACTCCTCCCTCTGCCCAACAATATATATTTCTATTTTTTTCATTATAATTAATTCTATCTATCTATCTATCTATCTATCTGTCTGTCTGTCTGTCTGTCTGTCTATCTATCTATCTATCTATCTATCTATCTATCTATCTATCTATCTATCTATCTATCTATCTATCTATCTATCTATCTGTCTGTCTGTCTGTCTGTCTGTCTGTCTGTCTATCTATCTATCTATCTATCTATCTATCTATATATCTATCTATCTATCTATCTATCTATATATCTATCTGTCTATCTATCTATGTATATATACCAAATCATATTTTCATTAAATAATAACAACAAGAACAAAACAACCAATAATAATAACAGTAATAATAATGATAATGATATGATATATTATGTTATTATTGTTTGTTTTATATTTATTATTATTATACACTTATTCTTATAGGTTACATGGGGGTGGGGTTAGTGCGTTAATATAATTATTATTATTATTATTATTATTATTATTATTTCTTTTTATTATTATTATTATTATTATTATTATTGTTGTTGTTGTTGTTGTTATTATTATTCATTTACTCATTCATCTTCTAAACCACTTACCCTGGGTGGCAAGGGGCCTGGAGACTATCTCAGTGTTCATTGGAGGGAAGGCAAGAAACATTATTATTAGTATTATTTTTTATTATTATTATTATTATTATTATTATTATTATTATTATTATTGTTGTTGTTGTTGTTGTTATTATTATTCATTTACTCATTCATCTTCTAAACCACTTACCCTGGGTGGCAAGGGGCCTGGAGACTATCTCAGTGTTCATTGGAGGGAAGGCAAGAAACATTATTATTATTATTATTTCTTTTTATTATTATTATTATTATTATTATTATTATTATTATTATTATTATTATTATTATTATTATTATTATTATTATTATTCATTTACTCATTCATCTTCTAAACCACTTACCCTGGGTGGAGGCTGGAGACTATCTCAGTTTTCATTGGAGGGAAGGCAAGAAACATTATTATTATTATTATTATTATTATTATTATTATTATTATTATTATTATAAACTAATTTAATTTGCTCAACAAAAACATGTTTTCCCCAAATCTTGGGTCTTTAGTTAGTGAGGCTAGCAAACACTCACTAACAAACAGTTTTAGACAATAGTCACCCAAAGCTTTTCTGCAAATACATCCTTAGAACATCTCCCAACCTGGTCTAACCTAAACCAGGTCTTCATTTAGACTTGTTACTATGGTGACTATGCATATCACACTATGCCTACCATTACCAATGCTTGTTGTTTCTATTTAGAAACATTCAAACCCATTCAGTTCTAAATCAAGAGTATTATGCATAAGTTATTATTATTAAATATGACCATAAGCTGTGGAGCTCATATCACTGCACGGAGTACATGTACATGAAGAGTTGAAATGTAGTCCTACAACACATATACAGGTCTGCTCCTCCTTCATTAAGACCTGGACCCAGTTTGAGTGGATCTGAGTCGATTCCGGGGATCCTTATTTGCTTAAAAGCTCTGGGTGACTATTGACTTCCAGTGTTTTTTACCAACGTTAGCCTGATAGCTCCAGTGCAGCGGAGTTTAGAGACCACAGCATACGTTGCCTGATCGACTCCATCTGGGCTAAGTGGAAAATTGTGTGAATTAGAATTTTCGCTCAACTGTTCTATTAAACACAGTTAGCATTGGCATTGACTTGCAGCTGACTTGAGTGGGTTTTTGTTTCTGATCTTAATTGTGGCATGTTTATGATGATGGTTACGATAACAGTGAATTATGTCAGCCAAGCTCATTACACTAAACTATATACCTGGACTGCTTTTTGCCTCAGCCTTGTGGGTGTACTCTCCGAGTCCTCACGGCATCGAGCTCTGCGTGACTGAAGATGCTATGCTATGCAGTTTTGGCAACGCTAGCATACTTTCCTGTCAACTGCATCACGGCAAGCTGAGGAAATCATTTCTGAGCAGCAGAACATTTGACTGGTTCAAGAACCCAGGGAGAAGTCTGTAAGTTCGCACGCGGTACAAAACGCTTCGTGTGCGCTGGTGTTCAATAAAGCCTCATTTTTCAGGAGCTGGAGATCTTGTGCTTCTTGGCATCTGGAGCTACATTCTTATTCACACTGCAGAGTAAAGGCAGAATCCGGCATTGGAACCCACCACCTTGGCGCTGTCGTCATTTCTCTGAGCACTCGGCGTGCGATAGTAGCTCTCCTGCCTTCGTCGTCATTATGTTCTTTGTCTGGCCAAAACTAATAGAAGCTAACACATGGTCTAGTAACGCTAATGTGTCATGCACCAGTGTTTCTAAACACGCGGCCTTGAAACTGGGAAAGGTTAATTACCAGCAATTAAGAACGAAGCCATACGGAACCGGGGGGACAGGCACTCTTAAATATTTGATTCGCCATCAAGGCTATTAAAAAAGACGGACGTTGTTTTGGTTGGAATTACCGCCGAAAGTCGTTTTGAAGAAGTGTCACCAGTGCGTCTATCTCTTTTTTTTCTCCACACCCCCCCCACCCCATTTTTTTTTTCTCCTCAAACTTGGACAAAGGCAGCCAGTCTCGAGCACTCATCACAACGATTCAGAAGTATGTCTGAAAGTATGCTGGGGCGGCGGGCTTGCCAAGTGCAAGTACATTTCAACAGGTCGAAAGCGAGAAGGAGTTGTCCTAATGCCTCTTGATTGATGTGTGGCTTTGTGAACAAGTGTTGTTGCCAACAGTGAGAACAGGGGAGGAGGAAGGCGTGTCCATGTCATCTCTTCGCACAGCATTTACTCATGAGCAACCCTGTGAATTAACTGTTTTCATTTGTTTCTCCCCCCCCCACTTTTTTTTTGCACCAGCCGAATCCAGACAAAGTTGGTGCTTGCGTTCAGTGTACCTCCAAACCTGCAAGCCCGAGACTTTCGTCCAAGACGAGCTGGCAGGCAGGAAGTGAAGATATTTCGTCTCTTGTTTCCTGATGTGAAGTGGATCTAAATCAGTATACATCTGCCGAGCATGATCCTGCCAGCATACCTTCTGGAGCACCAACGCCCTGAGGGCACCAACTGCTGGCAGGATGATGGACAACTTTGTGGCTTGAAAGTTGATTGGGAGTTCTCCCTCTTTATCTCTGAGTGACACAGATATTAAACCTGGCTTTCAGTTGTAGTATACTTGGCCATGCCCAGCCGCATCATTACGTGAGGTTGTCTCGAGCTCCATGAGAGGTCCTTTGTGCTCCTCCTGCCCTCAGGGCCTTGGCTGGGAGTCAAGAAATGTTGCGGAGACGGTCGCAGTCGGTTGCTACACGGAGCTATTTTAAACCCCGCGATGGTTGGGCTGATTGCACGGGCCCTTAGTTATGTTCTGCTATGACGCAGGTGGTGATGCTTGCGGATGCCAATCAAGAACAGCCTTAACCTCAACGTGACGGGCTTGACAGGTCTTTACAGAAACTTAATGGGAACCTAAACGGGTAAGGCTGTAATTTATGATCAGTGTCAGACTCTTGATTACCTGGGAAATAAGACTCAAGACAATTGACATTTATGAAAAATGCTTTCGTTGCTTTCCTTCAGGTGCATGGCTAATCAGGCGGAACGGTCAGCGCCCTCTTTCTCTCTCACTCTATTGTTCTAAAATTAAAATCTAAGAGAAACTTTATGAAACGTGGGCGGGAACGCAAACTTTTTCGGCTGGGAGTGAACCAAGAGCTTAAAGCAGGGGGCAGTGGTGCACTTGTGCAATAGGCTGTTGGTAGCCCATGGATGTAACACTAGTTAGCATGGCTGAAAAGTGCCCCATAAGAATTCCAGTGCAAACATGCAGCAACAACTACAGCACTTGGTACCAAATAAGCCCAACCAAGGACAATACATGTCTAGAAATGTACAGTAGATGCAACCAAAGGAGCTACAACAACCATTTAGGAGCTGTGCCAGTGTGTATTCCAACAACATACATGACGTCCCTATAAAGCATTGGGATAAAGAGGACATGATACCTGGTTGGTGGATCGTTGGGCCATCAAATGACCCCCTGATGTTTACTCTACCATGGATAGTTGATCTGGAAACTACTTCACAAGGCACGGTCTTTAATATACAGGTGCCTAAAAGTGCTGTTGGTTCCCTGGAAAACCCTCTCATGCTTGGATGGTTTTCGATGAGTACCATGTCTATGAACTTTAGCCTGCACACAACATTAAGGTACTATGAAGAACCTTTCAGGTAGTCTAGACACTTTACATAAGGCCTTCACACTCACATCTCCTTCAGGGAGCCGAAAGTGGGTTTCCGGCGGCTTCTATTAAAGAACTGGTTGCCGTAGTGTGTATACACTTACAACGTAAACAAAGGTTGGGGTGCTGTTGATGGGTTCTTAGACCTTTCAGTTCAAACCCCCTCAGGTGTTTTAAATGTGTGGCTTTGCATAGGTTATATACGGTCATATGCAAAAGTTTGGGCACCCCTCATGAAATGACATGCTTAGATGCCAAGACAATATGCCCACCGGACAAAAAAATCAAAAGTCACTTTGTGTGTTTAAGGTGGTAATAACTTCAAGTTCCCGGAGATGGCGCTGTACAAGGATGATGGGTATATAAATGCATACTGGGTGCTACAGTGCAGGCAATGTCTCGTTCCATGTGTGGAAATGGTTCCAAAGCAGATGATTGGCTAAAAGGAGTGACTGCAATTGGGCGTGGCCAAAGACCATAGTAGCTGGAAAAAGGAAGTAGCTGAATCTGCAGGTGTAGGTAAGTGTATGGTCATACGGGTCTACCAGCAGTGGCTAAAAGCCCAGTCTACAGGGAATTCTCCTCGGAATTGTACCAGGGAAGGCATCCACCAAATCTGGCCCAACTGTGCAATTCTTTGATGCAAGAGTGGCTGAATATTGATGTGGCTACATCCATTAACTTATCCAGTACATGCCAAATCCAGTCCCAGCTGTTATTGGTGCTGGTGGAGGTATTACAGGGTACCCTTCAGTCACAAGTGAGCTTAAGTATACATGCTAAGGAGACGGATATGTCCTGCTCCTGCTGGATGTGTTCAATTACATCACTTCAGAAATCAACAAGACATAGTTTACTCCAAACTCGTTCATACGACCGCACATGCTATCGCTAGACCTGCTACGTCCTGGCTATACTACGTACCGTCCCCCAGCTAACAGGGTCTTACCCTACATGGCTAGGAATTTGCCAACTTTCTTCGCAACCACAACATTGAGTCGTGTCGTCAAATGGAGCGGTCACGCCACAGTGCCTCCCTTATTAGCCCGCACGCTGTTAGCATTAGCAGCTCGCTGGAGATCTTGCGGTTTTACAAGCAACATGTCCTTTTGATTTCTCCCACCGTACAACCTCACACAGGCTGCGAGAGTCAGCGGGTGTGCCGGGCCAGAAAAACACGCACACATGCCCAGGAATGCGCAGCGAGGCGAAGCGCGGCGGGGCCGGCCTCTGCCAGCAGTGCTGACGCAAGTCTGGAGTGGCGAGGCGTTTTGACCTCAGGATGACATCCTGGCTTTTACTGGAAGCTCAGATAGTGGGCTGCCCGGACGCAGGGTGAGGTTTGGGCCCAGGCCATTCCTGCTTAGCGCAGAGCCTGGACTGCGGACCGGAGTCTCCCCACTGCGCTGCTAAGCGCTGGGGTCTAGTGCGCGCCCCCTTCTCCTGCAGGGTGCTGGCATGACCCTGTGTTTTGGTGCAGATTAATCACAGCCTAAATACCTTGTTATCTTATCCCGGCCGGTCCAGAAAGAATGATTAATTAGCGGTAGGCCTGCGCCTTCTGGACTCTCTCAAGCTCATCTGTACTCCAGACTCTTTGATTTCAGCTCGGCCATTTGCGCCCCCCCTCCAAAAATGAGTTATAAAAAAACTATTTTTTTTTTTTTGCTCTTTTCATATTTCGAGTTTTCAGCTACAAACTGTCTGTGACCCCCTCAGTCTAGACCTGTTATGAATGTGCACAGGAGACAGGATAAGTGTTTTATTTCCAGAGCGAACATCACTTATCTAGCGCGAAAGCCGCACGCAGTTCACCATTCATTTCTTTTATCGGCGACGGCGTAACAGATGTTGAGCCTGAGTCTAGCAGGCGCTTAGAAAACGAGCCGGCTTTTAGCATGCGCTCCTGCGAACCGTGAAAAAGCCAGGTTTGGCAGCGGCAGCCGGGAAACAGGGCGATTGCGACTAACCATAATGCACAGCGGCGTCTCGGGGCACTGGGATTGGGGAAGGGTGGTGGTGGTGGGGAGGGTATTCCTCTCATCACTCCACCAGTACGGGCTCCTCTATCTGCTGGAGTCGATGACGGCGACGCCGTGGAAAAAAACAAGAGGACGAGAGATTTATCTGTCCACACAGCTGCCAAGAACGGAGGGAGGAGCAGCATGGGGTTATTCTGCTTCCTACAGCGCTTCAGGTGTTTCACCTTACCCTGTCTCTTTTTCTTTATATACTACACTGTGTTTGGGCTGAAGGATTTATTGGGGAGTAAATCACGTGTAAATGCGCAGGGAGACATCTGTGATGGTTTGAACTTTGATAAAGGATGTCCCGGTCAGATCAGCACTTTGTCGCTGTCTTATCCAGACTTTATATCTTCATATTTGTTGAGGTCTTATTTATTTGCTACACCCTGTTTAAATGCACCCGCTGCACTTTTCATTGCGTGAAAGACTTCGTGGCAAGCGGACCCATTAAAATGGACACAAGTCATTAATAATATTATTAATATTATTTTTTTAGCAATTAAATTTCCATTATAGTTAAAAAGTCATTTCTTCTTCTGAGAATGCACAATATTATAACTCTATGATATTAGAGCTTAATTATGGAAACAAACTCAGAACAGAAGTGGTGTACAGTAACCCATTGTTTGCAAGGTGTACTGTACTGAGTGTTGATGTGCAGTAGCTCAGTAAGTGTGATGCGTTAGTGTACTGTAAGTAGTGTGTTGGTGTACAGTAACTCAGTAAGTGTAATGTGTTAGTGTGCTGTAGATAGTGTGTTGGTGTACAGTAACTCAGTAAGTGTGATGCGTTAGTGTGCTGTAAGTAGCGTGTTGGTGTACAGTAACTCAGTAAGTGTGATGCGTTAGTGTACTGTAAGTAGTGTGTTGGTGTACAGTAACTCAGTAAGTGTAATGCGTTAGTGTACTGTAAGTAGTGTGTTGGTGTACTGTAACTCAGTAAGTGTAATGTGTTAGTGTGCTGTAAGTAGTGTGTTGGTGTACAGTAACTCAGTAAGTGTTATGTGTTAGTGTTCTGTAAGTAGTGTGTTGGTGTACAGTAACTCAGTAAGTGTAATGCGTTAGTGTACTGTAAGTAGTGTGTTGGTGTACAGTAACTCAGTAAGTGTAATGTGTTAGTGTGCTGTAGATAGCGTGTTGGTGTACAGTAACTCAGTAAGTGTAATGTGTTAGTGTGCTGTAAGTAGCGTGTTGGTGTACAGTAACTCAGTAAGTGTAATGAGTTAGTGTGCTGTAAGTAGTGTGTTGGTGTACAGTAACTCAGTAAGTGTAATGTGTTAGTGTACTGTAAGTAGTGTGTTGTTGTACAGTAACTCAGTAAGTGTAATGAGTTAGTGTGCTGTAAGTAGTGGGTTGGTGTACAGTAAACTCAGTAAGTGTAATGAGTTAGTGTGCTGTAAGTATTCCTAGTGTTGGTGTACAGTAACTCCAGTAAGTGTAATGGTGTTAGTGTGCTGTATGTAGTGTGTTGGTGTACAGTAACTCAGTAAGTCTAATGCGTTAGTGTGCTGTAAGTAGTGTGTTGGTGTACAGTAACTCAGTAAGTGTAATGCGTTAGTGTGCTGTAAGTAGTGTGTTGGTGTACAGTAACTCAGTAAGTGTAATGTGTTAGTGTGCTGTAAGTAAGTGTGTTGGTGTACAGTAACTCAGTAAGTCTAATGCGTTAGTTTGCTGTAAGTAGTGTGTTGGTGTACAGTAACTTACTCAGTAAGTGTAATGCGTTAGTGTACTGTAAGTAGTGTGTTGGTGTACAGTAACTCAGTAAGTGTAATGTGTTAGTGTGCTGTAAGTAGCGTGTTGGTGTACAGTAACTCAGTAAGTGTAATGTGTTACTGTGCTGTAAGTAGCGTGTTGGTGTACAGTAACTCGGAAAGTGTAATGTTTTAGTGTACTGTAAGTAGCGTGTTGGTGTACAGTAACTCAGTAAGTGTAATGTGTTAGTGTAGTGTAAGTAGTGTGTTGGTGTACAGTAACTCAGTAAGTGTAATGTGTTAGTGTGCTGTAAGTAGGTTGTTGGTGTACAGTAACTCAGTAAGTGTAATGTGTTAGTGTACTGTAAGTAGCGTGTGGGTGTACAGTTAACTCAGTAAGTGTAATGTGTTAGTGNACTGTAAGTAGTGTGTTGGTGATACAGTAACTCGGTAAGTGTAATGTGTTAGTGTGCTGTAAGTAGTGTGTGTTGGTGTACAGTAACTCAGTAAGTGTAATGTGTTAGTGTAGCTGTAAGTAGTGTGTTGGTGTACAGTAACTCAGTAAGTGTAATGTGTTAGTGTACTGGGTAGTAGGGTGTTTGGTGTACAGTAACTCAGTAAGTGTAATGTTGTTAGTGTACTGTAAGTAGCGTGTTGGTGTACAGTAACTCAGTAAGTGTAATGTGTTAGTGTACTGTAACTAGCGTGTTGGTGTACGGTAACTCAGTAAGTGGATTGTGTTAGTGTGTTGTAAGTAGTGTGTTGGTGTACAGTAACTCAGTAAGTGTAATGCGTTAGTGTGTCTGTAAGTAGTGTGTTGGTGTACAGTAACTCAGTAAGTGTAATGGTTAGTGTGCTGTAAGTAGTGTGTTGGTGTACAGTAAACTCAGTAAGTGTAATGCGTTAGTGTACTGTAAGTAGGTTGACGGTGTACAGTAACTCAGTAAGTGTAATGGTGTTAGTGTGCTGTAAGTAAGTGTGTTGGTGTACAGTAACTCAGTAAGTGTAATGTGTTAGTGTACTGTAAGTAGTGTGTTGGTGTACAGTAACTCAGTAAGCCTGTAATGTGTTTAGTGTACTGTAAATAGCGTGTTGGTGTACAGTAAACTCAGTAAGTGTAATGTGTTAGTGTGCTGTAAGTAGTGTGTTGGTGTACAGTAGCTCAGTAAGTGTAATGAGTTAGTGTACTGGAAGTATCGTGTAGGGACGTACACTTCAGTAAGGTAAGCTCTAGTAAGTTGTAATGTGTTAGTGTACTGTAAGTAAGCGTGCTGTAGTGTTGGTGTACAGTAAACTCAGTAAAGGTGTAATGTGTGTTTAGTGTAAGCTGTAAGTAGCGTGTTGGTTGTACAGTAACTCAGTAAGTGTACGTGCGTTAGTGTGCTGGTAAGTAGTGTGTTGGTGTACAGTAACTCAGTAAGTGTAATGCGTTAGTTGTGCTGTAAGTAGTGTGTTGGTGTACAGTAACTTAGTAGTGTAATGCGTTAGTGTGCTTGTAAGTAGTGTGTTGGTGTACAGTAACTCAGTAAAGTGTAATGTGTGAGTGTGCTGGTAAGTAGTGTGTTGGTGTACAGTAAACTCAGTAAGTGTAATGCGTTAGTGTACTGTAAGTATGTGTGTCGGTGTAGCAGTAACTCAGTAAGTGTAATGTGTTAGTGTGCTGTAAAGTAAGTGTGTTGGTGTACAGTAAACTCAGTAAGTGTAATGTGTTAGTTGTACTGTTAAGTAGTGTGTTGGTTGTACCAGTAACTCAGTAAGTGTAATGTGTTAGTGTACTGTAAATAGCGTGTTGGTGTACAGTAACTCAGTAAGTGTAATGTGTTAGTGTGCTGTAAGTAGTGTGTTGGTGTACAGTAGCTCAGTAAGTGTAATGAGTCAGTGTACTGTAAGTAGCGTGTTGGTGTACAGTAACTCAGTAAGTGTAATGTGTTAGTGTACTGTAAGTAGCGTGTTGGTGTACAGTAACTCAGTTATTGTAAAAAATGGCCAAATTGCATGCGTACATGGTTTCGGGGTTCCAGTAGACCACCGGCCTGTTAGCAACAGGAACGATCCCAACTCCAAAATTCATTTCTTGTGAACCGCTATGACATTAATAGAGACGTAGGTCACCAGGAGCTATTTTTTGTCTGGCGGTGTGACCTATCACTTGAACGCCGTGTTGATTTACGCCAGTTTGATTTACTGTTCAGAGCTCCTCGTAAATCTGTTTCACAGGGCATCGGTAAGTCTGGCTGGAAATCCGTCTGTCTGATGGAAGGGAGTGAGCAGCAGAGATGGATGGGTTGCTGTGACCTCTTCATCAACTGTCTCTTCCCGCACCCGCTTTGCTTAACACTGTATGGCCGCACTGTGACATGTCCTCAGACAACTGCTGCACTGGAGCACACAGGCCTTATGTTCAGGACAGTGTTCAAACATAGCCTATCGTTATATGATCGTTACAAAGACATGCATGCAAAATCCTAAAGTATGTATTTCCTCACTCCAGGAGCATGTACGTGCACTATGTGGCCAAAAGTATGTGGACTCCTGACAGACATGCCTATACACGTTTGCTGGACATCCCATTTCAAAACCATGGGCATTAATACAGAGTATTCAGAGATGTTCCACACACAACTCTTATAGGAAGGCTTTGCAACCAGATTTTGGAATGTGTCTGTGGGAATTCCTGCCCGTTA